>ML780092.1:121042-143974 GCA_009831015.1 Picea engelmannii
GGGGAGGCTGGTCAAAGACCTAATTGTGCCCTAAAGAGCCTCTTTTCACATTCAAAAGAGGTTGCATAATAGCCCAATGCTTGGCTATAAAAATCCATGAATGACCACCATTTTCTCAAGGAATTCTTCATACTGTTATGCTGGTGAGATTGCTAGAGACCTCTTCTTTGGTAATACACATTGTAAGCTGCATTTCATAAGCTATTCACCCCTCTCTTGTGTGAATAAGCTTGGAGTTCTTTCATCCACATTTCATCTTTTCTTGTAAGGAGAGCAAATCAGTTGAGGGCCTCAAAGAGCCTTCCATTGGAGAGGGAAGGGACCCAAGTCCTCTTTCTCCATTGTGTATATTTGGATTTCATCTATCAGACCAGCTAATACATTGGTGATATTGGTCCATTGTTATTTGTTTTTATTTTTACTTCCATGCTCATGTTTTTTAGTTTTTGTTTAATTCTTGTTAATAGTTTAGTTGTTTTCTTTCTAAACTTTTACATCACAGCTATCATGACTAGCAGAGCCCAACTAGGCATGTAAGCACTCACTTTTTGCTCACACATCGACGAAAAGAGTGCAAACACTCTCTGATTATCCTTGGCTTCTTTTCATCTTGTATGAAGAGTCAGTTCAGAATTACTTCCTCATAGTCTACACTCTGAAAACTTGTATGAGCCTGAAAGTCCATTTCTCATAGACAAGTTCATTTTCTAAGAACTATTAATTTGGAGGGCCATCCTTGTTCTTTTGAGACTTAAATTGAAGTTTTATGGTCAATAACATCCCTTACAACTTCTTAAGAACCCTATTTCTGAGTCATGGAGACCCCTTAGTCGAAGAAAGCACACAAAGGTGACAAGATAGTTCGAACAGAACCTGTGGACATGTGCCTTTTTGACACAGAACCCATGGCAAGGGAAATTTTTCGAAGAGTAGGAAGCCTCTCTTTCTGCCAGAACATGCAGAGAGGCCACTTAGAAGTAGAAAAACAATTTTCACTAAATTTTGATCTCAAGAAAACCAGAGTTGGAGATTTGGAATTTGAGGTGAATGAAGCCTCCATCTCAGCTGCAACAGGGATTCCCATTTTAGGAGAAAATTGGTTCAAGGCCATGGTATTGAGTTCACCTTTCATTAAAGATATTTTCAAGCTTAAATACCAAGACAATGATTTATCTAAGAATGTTCCAAGGAACCAGTTGATTGACCAGTTTGATAGAATGTTGAAAATCATATAGAGATATTTTAGTTGTGAAGGGAGATTTAACACCCTGTACCATTACCACATAAGGTTGTTGTTGCATTTTACTGGTAAGGTTCAGATGAATATTCCATATTACCTGCTGAGAGGTATAGGCAAAATGGCAGATAGGGTGCAAGCCAAATCCAAGGATGTGGACTCTAGTCTTTTCCACTCTGGACTTATCAGGATGCTTGTCTCTAAAGAGTTGGGAAAGAAAGAGATCTCCTGGGAGAATTTTTTGGTCTCTTCTCACTTTAATATGGACCCAACACCTAACCCCCAATCACAAATTGCAGGCTCTTCATCACCTACCAGTACTAAAACATGGATCATCAAGAAGAGAAAGGGTAGATCCCCTATTTCAGAGATCAATAAGAAGGTTAGAGAAGCTGAGGAGGAGGTTTGTCCTTCCCCACATAGATATTTCTCACCACCACCTCCACTAGGGTTAGAAGAAGTTCCATCTTCTACCAAGGTGACATCAAAAAAAGGGAAGAATCTTCTCTTTCCCTCTCCTTATCCAACAACTGAAATCAAAGGTAAAAGACCTTTCACCAGGTCATCAATTCCTAAGGGGGACTTCAAAGGACAACCTTTATAAGAAACCCCTGTACAGAAAATCAAGGGTAAAGGTACCAAAATACCTTTGGAGAGGGAAGGTGAAATCCTTGTGAAGGATTGTAAAAAACCTATGAAAAATAAAGAAAAGGTTGTTGTGAAAGAGAATATGCATAAAGGAAAGGGTTTTGAGAAGACTGATGAAACATGCAAGGAAACTCCTGTACAGATGGAAGAAAAGGACGAGAAGAAGCCTGCTAAGACTGCACATGTCCCCAACTCCCTTCGCAGCCAGACCTACAAAAGACTTATTAAGAAGCTTAGGGATGCAAGGAGAGAAATAGCTCATCTCAAAGTAGAAGACATGGTCCAATTGGCTCATATGAATGAGCTCATGGCTGGCTACAAACATACCCTGGACTTGGCAAGGTTCACAATGAGAAAGGCTCTGCCTCTTTGTAAACAACTGAAGATTCTTTATAAACATAATAGGGGTCTCCAGGCTCAAAATAGGAAGCTAAAGGCAAAATTGAAGCATTTCCAAGATGAAGTAACCCAAAATAATTTACAGGTGTTGGTTGAGGCTGCCATTAAAGATGACAAACCAGTAGCTAAGGAGAGCACAACTATATCGAAGAAGCCTACCAGTGTTAAGAATAAGAAGTCTACTGATTTAGTTGAAGACACTCTTTCCACCAGGAAGAGTGTGAGGCTAAGTGTTAAAATGAAAAAGTATATGGTAGTGGTAAACCCCATTTTTGAAAGTTGTTTCTTCTTGGGAAGGTTAACTGATATGCACATATTAGGTTTTTCCACCTATATAGGCTTCTAGGTGTTTAGCTATATGAATTTTGGAATTTTTTCCAAGTACCAGTTTCACTCATTGGTAAAAGCACCTAATTAAATTGATTTGTCATCATGGAAGGACACAAACATCTCTACACATGTTCAAGAGTCAAAGACGTTGCATTTCGGCATATCCACCCAAACCCTTATGCAGACGCAACATAGGTGGCGCTGCGTAATATTTTACAGAATGCATAATTGTTACATAGGCGCTACCCACATGCACTGCGTAATATCTTACAGAGAGAAGGTTTACACACAAGCGCTACTCAATTTTGCAATAGAGGAAAAATGTAGCCATAGACATGTAGCACAGGGGCACTACCCACAGGCAATACCTTCTCTCCTTGTTCCATTCTAGGGGGTGCTACACATAATTGCTACCCAAGGGAGTAGCCAGAAAACACCAGGGATCTAGGAAGACTAAGGCAAAAGTTTTTGATAAGTTAATAATGGAATAAATGACAGAAGTAGCATTCAGAGTGTAGGGGACAACTACAAGATCCAAAGAGACACATGAAAAAACAGGAGCTGAGAAGCAAAAGAGGATCAAAGCAATTAGAAGCATGATTGGGTTCAGTCACCAACACTTCCCTATTTTATAGCATAGGCTGTTATCTTAGTTGTTAGAATAAATAAATGTTTTGAGATTTTTAAGGAAAAGAGGCCAACTCGTACCTCTAGCTGTTGCGCCCCTTTCTTGTTATAAATATATAGGTGAATTTCTTTAATGGGCTCGGAGGGGTAGAGCAAGGCTCCCAAGAAACTGTAATATTTTTGATAAAGTGACTGTGATCTAGTATGTACTGGACTTAAGACTTTTTGACTAATAGAAATCATCTCCTATTTCAGACTATTTGCTTCTAATGCTAAATGTTCATATTTGAATGCTTCATATGGATAAATGTGGTAATGATATGATGGATGTTTGATCATTTTATTGTCATGGTGTTTATTTAGATCCTTAGTTTCTAATTTCAAGAAGATCTTGTTTTAAGAAAATTTCTTCCTTTGGGCTTTTGTAGACCTGATGTTTGTAGTAGCTCTTACATTCTTGTCATTCAAGTATTCTTTCTATCCATATTTACTCCCAAACTACTAGTTGAAATTAGCCAAGACCTTATTTGCTGTTACATGTTAGCCCTGTTTCTGAGTGAGGATATTATCATTCCGAGGTTTTCCATTCGAACTTTCAAAAAACATTCATACTTTCACATATCACCTGATGGGTACTGGGCTTACCTTCCTTGCAATCAGAAAGTGACTCCTAGTGCTAATAGGGAACACACACTCTCTGGAGTGCTAAGTCCCTGAAGTGGAATATTTGACACCACGTGTCCTTTGATATTGGGTGGCTTCAATTTACTTCATAACTCCGGGCTTCGAGCGTTCCGAGGTGAAAATATCCAAAGTGCTAAGTCTCAGAAGTGTAGTATCTCCTGCCACGTGTCCTCTTGATTTCAACGAAGAATATTTACTTTAGAACTCTGGGCTTCGAGAGTTCTCACTTCACACATCCGTCTTTCTTCCGAAATGGTTATCTGCTGAAGTGCAGGATCTCCTGCCATGTCTCCACTTCGATCAATGGTCCATATGGGATTTGGTTCTTTGGGAGTTCTTTACTCAACACTGCTTGCCTCCCCCTCGGAGTACGAAATAGCCGAATATGGGGATCGTATGACATGTGTACCCCACTCAGATCAACAGACATGAATTGCACAAAATTCTCTCTATCTTCTCTACATATCACCAAGAGATGTGACCTCAGATTAACTTTGGGTTCTTATATCACTTTGTGAAGATTGACAGTTGGATTTTAATGGATCGGTGGAGATCAACGACTAAGAGAGATTGTGGGGGGTGAAGTTGCACAGGGTTTAATTTTGAAGGGCGGTCTCGCAATTTAAACCATTATTTTCTCTCGGGGGTACATGGCATCAACATGTGCATTGCAGGGAGAAAAGAGGGTTACTTCAAACCGCCCCTTCGCACCCCCAAAAAATAGATAAATGTAAAGGGACATTGGAGAAACACCTGTCATCCATGTCATGTACCTTGTTCACCCTCCATACTGTCACACCTTCCATGTCATGTACCCCATTCACCCTCCATCCTGTCACACCTTCCACATTAGCTACCCCGTTTACCTCACCACCTACACTTGTCCCCAAGTCATCCTATTCATGAGCAGTTACTCTTTCTTGTAACTGTTAGCCATCACATAACTAGCCAACGCTGACCTACCTGTCACATTATCACTCCCCCCATATTTTCAATTGATATTATTTTTCCAGTAAACACATTCAAAGAACAGATAGCAATGGAATCAGATGACAAGGACAGTAAACAAATGATTATGGTGGCCTCAATGGGCATGTGTTCCCAATTCAAAGAAAAAAGGAAAACAAGCATGTTTGTAAGAAGATGAAGAGACAGATGAAATTTCCAACTCAAACAACATCTGCTTATTTTCATTTCATTCGAATAACATTCTATTTTTAGGAGATATTGTATGAAGTCCAACATTTTTTGAGTTGTGATAATTTTTGTATAAATAGATAGATTTCAGATTTATTCATGGCTGCTTCTTGCCGGATGTAATAGAGAAAATCTCTTTTTGATTATTAATACAAGTGCATACAAAGATTCTAATTTTCGTTCAGTTTGAGTTATGTGTTTCCTCTATATTTTCATTTCTATGAATTTCTTTACATAATTCCTTGAAAAGAGAATCATTTCAATTTAGTATTACAACTACTATGATTATATTATACCAACAATTCATTAGGTAAACAAATTTTCTTTTGTATTTATTGTGAGTAAAACAAGTCTCGGGTTCTGTGTGAATTACTGCATTTCATATCCTGTTCAAGGGTGCCTTCTCCACTTTTTTTCCACTGAGGACAAGGTGAGACTCATCTGCAATTGATGCCTAACTTTGTTTAAGAATTTTGTAACTTTATTTCACACCATTTGATATTATAATTGTGACTCAAACAATGAAATACAACCTTTGTACTGTCCTATTAATAATTTCATTGAAAGATTATTTCTTATAGAACTAAAGGTAGGAAAAAAAATCATTTAAAACATTTTCTTTAAACACTCATGATCCCTGATATTACTCTTTGAGCCTTAGGATTAATCTCATAAACATCTCTTTGGCGCCGTTTCCAGGAACGAAGAAATGAAATCATTTTCCCTAGGAAAATGACAAAGTAAATTTTGATCTTTGATGGTGAAAAAAGATTGAATACATAAGTAAGGATTATTTTATTTTTCACTTGGTGAATCCATCGTAGACAAAACTGGCATTTAGTCGAAAGAAAACTGGGAAAAATCCAAATGATAGGAAAACTACACCAGTGTCAGATCTCGAAAAATTGTTGACACTAAAGGGATATCTCAGACAGACTGTTGCATCGGCAGGTAAGGTCTACCAACCCATAATTACACAAGATAATGTTAAGGTTTCCACTGAAGAAATAACTCCTAAAGAAATTTTGGAACAAATTCATTCTGTAGAGGTATCAACTAGTAAACTTGAGGCTAAACTCGAAAATCCAGAGGTAATTGTTCTCGAGATAAAAGTTGAGAGTGACTTGCCAAATACTATTTTCAGTCAGAACAAAGGATCCCCTTCAATCCCCGCTGTCATTAACGATCTTCCAATTCTCTCTTTTCCATAGGTAAAGGTTGTTGTTTCCCGATGCTCTAAAGATTACTTTTTATACCTCGATTCATCCTCTGTCACATCTCCTATATATACATCCGATAAATATGGGGATCCCAACTCAAGTTTCTCTTTTAATCCTCATCTAGATATTCCATCTCTTCACAATCTTTTTCCCGAACTTCATTTGCAACCCCCTGAAGTAGCCGAAAGGTAAAAATTTCAGTCTTTCAAAGTTTTTGAAAATCTCCTTTTTAGCCCCCGAAGTTAGTCTCCTAGGCTTTCAGTGGTTGGTGCTGGAGGTGTTGGTGCTGGTGGTGTCGGAGGTGCAAGAGCCGATGGACAAGGTCAACCCCCTAGAATATTTTCCAAGGTATCTACTAGATACACTCCCTTGTTCCTCCCGGTTGTCCTTCATGATTTACCCGAAAATTACATGAAGAACCTTCCCAAGTTCATGAGAGAAGGAGATCTAACCGCAACAAAACACATAGCCTTTTTTGATTAGTTTGTTGATATCCTTGGCATCGAGCACGAGGACATTTAGTCAAGGCTGTTAGTACAAACCTTTGAAGGAAAAGTGAGGAACTATTTCAGAGGACTCCCCATAGGTTCCATAATATCATATGACGAACTAGAAAATTCCTTCCTAAGATAGTGGGGCGAGAAAAATGGCCATATTTATTATTTAACCGAATTCAGGGATTTAAGAAATAAGACTTTTGAATCAATCCTTGAATTTACCCAAAGGTTCAATAAAATTTATAACAAAATCCCAGCCGAAGTCAAACCTTTTCAACCTGCTGCAAAAGTAACTTTTGCATGGGATTTTGATTTTGACTTTTCCCTACTTGGAAGAGAGAGGAGATCTACCACTTTATTAGGAATGCAAGAAGATTTTATAGAAATTGAATTCAATATGATGGCATTTTGGAAATTAAAAACTAAGGTTGAGATGGGAACCAGAGAACCTAGGCATTTCAAAGAACAGACAGGACCCTGTAGATCTGGGAAGTCCCCAGAAGACAAAATGGATGAGATGGCCAAGAAAATTAAATATTTATCAAACAAAATATTCATAATGGAATTAGATCAAGCCAAACTTGATCCATACATTATAAATCAATTAAGGAGAAACCCTAACCCACAAATACAATAAAGACAAGTAAAAAATGAAGATCAAAAGATCCAAGCCCTGTTTAAAACTGAAAACTTCATGCATATGGATGAAATGAAAGGTTATGAGGAGTTAGAAGAAGATATAAACAACCTTAGCGATGATGATCTTGATCCACATTTAACCAGGCAGGATTATGAGAAATCTTTAGACTTGGAATCCCTATTTAATAATGAGGAAAACATCAATAATCTGGGAGACTCTACTATAATATCCCTCAACCACAATTGTAAATATAATATAAATGTACTTAAGATGGTGAGCTATTTTGACCTCATTTGGTAATGCACGTCATGTGACACAGTGCGCACATGAACTGCGCAATAAAATGATGTAATATGCACATTCCAGGATACCGCGCATAGTAACTAAGGTGTGTGCAGTATGGAGGACAATGAGCCTCGTGTATATGATATGTGTTATAGGCTGGTGAGCCAGTTATTATAAGATGGGATGCTTATGTTTTGGTATTAGGATGGAACGCCTAGATGTCAAAGGGCAATGCACCTAATTTGTACATGACTCATGATTAATATAAAATACATCGTTGTGTGTAGACTGACCACGATAAAAGATATGGGGGACTGAACTTTACCAGTTAGGGAAAGAGAGGGCCAAAAGTCAAGGGAATATTATATTAATATTTCCTAAAGCATAACATATGGATAATTATTTTATCTTAAGTTCTAAAGTTGGGGACAAGTGGACCAACGTAACTTTCGATATGACAAGTGTCAAGTTGGAGACATGCATTCATATCGTAGGGGAACTTAGCTCATTTGGTGACTTTTCAGGGGATACCTTACCAGCAGCCCCCCCACCATATTTTTGCACAATCACTTCCATGAAGAGTTCAGAGTGATTCTTTCCACACTTTGTTATCCAGTCAATAATTCCATGAACATTTTCACTCATACATTCTATTATCCTTGAGACATCCATTTCACTATTCGAGAGTTTGTTTCCATAGCCCTTTTTCAGTTGATGTACCTGGTTATCTTGGAGCAGGATTGAAGAAGTGGGTTATTAGGATCGTGAGCAATTCTCTGAGCGAGAGAATTGTTGGGGATTGATTCCTAAAGGTGCTAAACTGCAACTACAACACTCTAAGACTTCTAGTCTGGTTTGTTGCTAAAGCCCTGGAAGGGAAGTAGGGCAGCCGAGGGATTGTTGAGCAGAGAAGGGGCACACTTCCTTGGGTGGGACAGGCATGTGGGGAATGAGAGGCCGTAGGCTGTTAGTTGAGTGAGAAACTAAGATGGATTCTTTCTTGTTGCCCATGATCCTTAGCTTGGATAGGAACCCTTTTCCCTGGGTGGAGTTCAGTCCTAGCTCGGGGGTGAATCACTGTTTAGAGTGATGAACAGTGTAGTCTATGGCTGGGAGGTTTGTGGATAGTCTGTATGCAATTGGTGACAATATTTCTAAGATAAGTACCAATTGTATGATAAAATGATATGTTGCTTTGTTATTTACATGCCTATGTTATGGTTTATCATATATGTGATTATAATTGTCTGTATGTTTATGGGTAATCCCATGTAGATGCTACATATCTATAGTTATTGTTATTTCAGTATAAAAGTCGTATGCTACAAAAAGTAATTGTTTTTTTTATATTTATATGTAAATCTTCCGCAAGAGTGTTGTATGTATATGTTTTAGATGCATGCAGTTTAAAGAGTAAATTTATGTGGCATAACTCAGTTGACTACTGGGTATGTTACCGTATGTTCTGCAGTAAGGGAATGGAAAATTTCCCTAGAGTAGCATGGTCTGGCCTTTAAAAGGATGGGAATGTTACCGACTGGTGTCAGAGCATGAGAGGTTGCTCTGGAGTGGCGTACCCCGGCCTGTGGGTGGTCAGGGGAATGTTACAGATTGGTATCAGAGCTTCAGTTCAACACTAAGCTTGGATGGGAAAGAGGGGTTTAGTTGAAGAAAATATTCACAGAAGAGTAACTTTGAGGTGACCAACAATTGGAGTATCCATGAAAAAGGTTGGCGTGCTAGCGCGCGCGGTAAATTTTGGCACCGCATAGAAAAAAAATGGCGTGCTAGTGTGCATGGTAAATTGTGGCACCCTACGGAAGATCATTACGTGCGGATGCACGTGCTGAATTTAGCCTTGCACAGTGAGCATACACATAGTAATATGCACATGGAGTGTGCAAGTATTGCTTAACGTAGAGGAGTTTTGTTGGTACGCACATAAGTGTGAGTATAAGTTGTTTCACGATGGTGTATTAAGTAGTGTGTGCAGATAATTGGGCACTATGGAATATTTTAAACTTGACTTGGTGCATGCATAGGACGAAATACATGTAGAATATTGGTGCACGGTACCAAAACTATGCGCGATGGATATTGATGCACAACGCAAGAGTAGTGTACGTAAGTTGTTGGTGTGACAAAGAAGAAATGCACAGTAGATTTAGGTGCATGAAAAAGTGTTTTACCTTGTGATATCACTATGCACGATAAATATAAATGAAAAAGTCAAAGTTTAGTGTGTGTGAAGTCACTTGGAAGGCAATGAGTCCGAGTTTAAATTGCATAATAATAAAAGAAAAATAAACACACAACCGCATCGAAGCATTAATTAAAAATAATTTCGAGTTTTGATTTCCTCCGATTTAGATAGATTAAAATAAAATATAAGATTACAAGAAAAACTTATTATAAAAGAAAACAAGATTCATAACATCACTAGATAAAAATTGTAATAAAACAGTCTAAAATATATTTTTGTATTTATATAGTCGTATTAATCACAAAATTACAAAAGGGGGATGACAACAGTTAACCTGTTGTGAAAAGGGTCGATTAAAGAACATGTCTATCATCTCTGGTACTCTTTACCTCCGCTACCGACTATTCAAAATTTGTTGAGACGTGTTTATTTTAGTTGAAGAATTACTTCAGCTTAACAATCTCCACCTTTAAGGAAGAATCTAACCGGATCGATTGATTCTCTCCAACACTTTCTACCTCTTTAGCCGTAGATTCCTCCTTCTTATGTCGCTTGCTCCTTTTCTTCTTAACGACTGGTCGATTGATGACTAAATCCTTCATAGTGGGATTCAAACTGACTTCCAACCGCGATTTTGTAGCCAACTCTGTGTGAAACTTAGTTGCTAGAATGTGCGCAAGGACCCTTTCCTCCTTATTCATAGGAAAGCCTAGCATGTTGCTCGAATAACCAATCTCACTTGATTTAGCCTTGTCCATGTATCTTAGGTTGTGGATACCGAAAGGTGTTTTTAGAGAGAGCAGAAAGTCGAGCAGTTTGGAGATTACTTCGGTTATGGATATGCAAATATCTTCATACTTGGGGAGTGGTAATTATATAATTCCATTTATGAAGGGCAGATGGATTACGTACAAGAGAATTTGGCTGCCATGCTCGACCAATCCATTTCAAATGATTATCTTTTGAGTTCGTTACATGGCAGCATTCATTTGACGTCACATGGATATGAAGTACCGAATGAGTGAAGCAGGCTGATCTGACTAAGCCATCGCCCGCACCACGAGTGGTAGATTTGACATGTTGAGACACGTGATACCGTGTCTTAGCGAAAGTGGTTTCGGAAAACCACCTTCTTGCACAAGTGTATCTCGGAAGGCACTGTGCATCTGTGTTTTCGAGACTTGGGTCTTATCTATAATTTTCATGGTGATAACACCAGGAAACCTGGAGTGATAATTCTGATGTGTATTTTGAATCAAAATGATGCATATTCTCATGAATTGTTGAATTGTTAGCCTGATAAGTTTCGATGGCTGCACATTTTGTAGAATTAACAACAACTTGATCAGATCAAATCAGTGCAGAGTCCATAAGAATGGAAGAAGCACAGGGGAATTACAGTCATAAAGATGAGAGCAGAGGGGTGGATGTCCATTTGGGCATGGAAGGAATGAACTCCAATGGACATGGAGAAGAAAGGAATGAAGATGTGAATATGGTTGAGACCATTAGGAATTTGCAGAAGGATGTCCAAAGCCATAAATCTAATAATGAAAGGCTTATGAAAACCAAAGAGCACCAGGATGACTTCAACATGAAGCTATTGGAGGGTATGAACAAAATAGAAAAGAAATTGGTTAAGGAGAGTGGCTCAAGTGAATCTAGGAGTCACAAACCTTCAGAGGATAAAAGAAAAGTAAAAGGTGCTAGCAGACATCACCATCATTCCCAAAGGTGTTCCAATAAGAGAGAAGGCAACATCTCAAGTCTATCCCCTGTTAGAAGGTATAAGAGATCTAGGGTGGATGAGCTATGAGGAGAAATGAACAAAATCAAACCTCCTACATTTGATGGTGAGCAAAAGAAGGATGAAGATGCAAAAACATGGTTACTAGGAATGATAAAGTATTTTCAATTGCATAATTATTCTTCTCATACAGAAGGTAGAATCGCTATCTATCAACTCAAAGGAAAGGCCTCCATGTGGTGGGATCAACTTGTGTAGGTACAACACATTGTATAGAAAAGTGTTACTTGGAGGGAATTCAAGAAGTATTTTGAGAAGAAGTACTTGACTAAGAGATACTATGACAAGAAAATGAAAGAGTTCTTTGAACTCAAGCTTGGAGGTATGACCATAGATGAATATGAGAGAAGGTTTCTGGAATTGCTGAAGTATGTCTCTTTCATCAAGGATGAGATAATCAAAATTCAAAGGTATTTAAGTGGTTTTCCATCGTTCATCAGTGAAAAAATATAGTATGATGACCCTGAGACATTAGAAGAGACCATAAGGAGAGCTAAATGCCTATATGATCAGCAGAAAGTAAGGCCATCTTTCCAAAAGTCTTGGGAAGACAATAGAAATTCAAGATGGATCAGAGGAAGAAGGGAGCTAAGACACCATTCTTTAGAAATAATCCACAAGGACAACAAATGCCTAAAGAGCCCAGAACAATTGACACAGGGAGTCAAGGGCCAAGACAACCACCTATGCAATGTTGGGGTTGTAAAGGGGACCATAGGTTCAAAGATTTTCCTCACAAAGGTGAAAAAGGTAGGGTTGTTCACAATGTACAATGAGCTGAAATAGTGGAGGACATGGGCATATATGTGCCAAGGATTTATGTAGCCCTAGACAACAAGCAAGCAGAGTATCAGTCCCACATGATTGAAGTGGAAGGTATAATCAACAACCAAACCCTTTCTATTTTAATTGATTCAGGAGCTAGTCATAGTTATATAGACCCTAAGATGGTGGAAAGTTTTCAATTACCAAGAAGTAAGCATGGGAAATTCTGGTTGGTACAACTGGCTACAGGATCCAGAAGAAAAGTTAATGAGATGGTTAAGTCATGCCTCATAGACATGAATGGACTGAACACCAAGGCAGATCTAAACATCTTTCCTTTAATTTCCTATGACTGTCTAATTGGGATGGATTGGTTGGACCAACATCACACTCTCTTAGACTGTCACAACAAAGCACTTACTTGCCTAGATGAGGAAGGGAAACTAAGGAGGGTACAGGGAATTCCCAGGGCAGTAAACATTAGATAAATTTCAACATTACAGTTGAAGAAGTGTTACAGAAAATGATGCCAAATAATTGCAGCTCATTTGGCAGAGACACCTAGAGACAAGGTGCCAAATTTGGAAGATTATGCAATCCTGGAAGATTTTTAAGATGTGTTCAAGGAGGTGCCCGAACTACCCCCAAGGAGAGACATTGATTTCTCTATAAATTTGATGCCTAGAGTAGCGCCAGTATCAAAGACTCCTTACATAATGAGTACACCAGAATTGAAGGAGTTGCAAATGAAGCTTGAAGAACTTTTGAAGAAGGGGTATATATGCCCAAGCGTGTCACCTTGGGGTGCCCCAGTATTGTTTGTGAGAAATAAAGATGGAACACTAAGGTTGTGCATTGACTTTAGAAAGTTGAATAAAGTGACTGTTAAGAAAAATTATCCTCTACCAAGGATTGATGACCTCTTTGATCAATTGAAGGATGCAAAGATATTTTCAAAGATAGATCTCAGATCAGGATACCATCAAGTAAGAATTAAAGAAGAAGATATTAGCAAGATCAACTTCAAGACAAGGTATGGTCATTATGATTTCATAGTGGTACCATTTGGGTTGTCAAATGCACCAGTTGTTTTCATGTGCTTAAAGAATGGTGTTTTCCGAGAGTATTTGGACAAGTTTTTCATTGTCTTTTTGGATGACATTCTTATATATTCCAAGTTAGAGGAAGAGCATGAACATCATTTGAGGATGGTGTTGCAAGTATTAAGGGAGAGTCAGTTATATGCCAAATTGAGAAAGTGCTCATTCTATCATAAACATATTCATTATTTGGGGCATATCATTTCAAAGGATGGGATAGCAGTGGATCCTGAGAAGATAGAGGCCATTAGAGAATGGTCAGCACCAAAGAATGTGGAATAGGTGAGATCATTCATGGGTCTTGAAGGCTACGACGAAATATTTATTAAAGGATTCTCAAAGATTGCACACCCAATCACTTCTTTTCAAAGAAAGGGAGTGAAGTTTTAGTGGACACTGGATTGCGAGAAATTTTTTCAACACTTGAAACAATTATTGACGTGCTCCAATATTAAGGATCACAGACCTAGAAGAAGACTTCACTGTATGCACTGATGCATGTAATGAAGGACTTGGTGGAGTCCTCAGTCAAAATGGGTTTGTCATATGTTATGAATCAAGGAAGTTGAAGGATCATGAAAGAAACTATGCCCCTCACGATTTGGAGTTGGCATCCATAGTGCATGCCTTGAGGAAATGGAGACACTACCTCATGGGAAAGAGGCTTGAGCTAAGAACATACCACAATGGTCTGAAATATTTATTTGATCATCCAAATCTAAATGCTAGACAAATCATATGGTTAGAATTTATAAGCGAATATGAATTTGATATAAAGCATGTCAAGGGGAAAGATAATAAAGTGGCTGATGCAATCAATAGGAAGGTGCGTGAATTACATGATACAACCATTATCATGTACCAAACTGATATTAAAAGCAAAATTCTGGAGGCTGCAAATGCAGATATGCAATACAAAGAATTGGTAGCAATGCTACAATAGGGTAATATTCTTCAGAAGGTGGATAATTATAAGTTGGGAATAGATGGAATGCTGTTGCACCAGAACATGATTTTTGTTCCAAATGTGTAGGACTTGAAATGTATGATTTTTCATAAAATGCATAATGTTTCTTATGCAGGGCACCCTGGATATCAGAAAACCATGGCAGCGGTCAAGAGCCATTACTTTTGGCCAGGTATGAAGAAAGAGATCGCCAAGTACATCGCTAGATGTATGGAATTCCATAAAGTGAAAGCTGAGAATAGGCACCCAGTAGGATTACTGCAACCTTTAACCATTCTTGAATGGAAGTGGGAAGTGGTGACAATGGATTTTATTACAAGATTGCCTAGAACAGGCAAGCTGCATGATTCGATCATGGTGGTGGTGGACAAGCTTACGAAAGCTACCCATTTTATTCCATTGAAAACTACACACAAGGCAACAGAGGTTGCTGATATTTTCATGAAGGAAGTGGCATGATTACATGGGATTCCTAAAACAATTGTATCCGACAGAGACCTGAAATTGACCTTGAAATTCTGGAAAGGATTATTCAAAGGATTCAGAATGAATATGAACTTTAGTACAACTTGTGATCCCGAGTCTGATGGACAGACAGAAAGGGTGAACAAGGTGATAGAAGTTATACTGAGAATGTATGTGATGGACAAACCATCAAAATGGGAAGACTACCTACACTTGGTAAAATTCGCGTACAACAATGGGTATTAGGAATCATTGTAGATGAGCCAATTTGAAGAAATTTATGAAAGAAAGTGAAATACTCCAGTGAGTTGGGATAACCCAGCTGATAGGACAGTAGTTGGGCCAGAGTTGCTTAGGGAAATGGAGGACCAGATGACAAAAATTAAGAAGAGTTTAAAAGCAGCCCAAGAAAGACAGAAAAGTTATGTCGATAAGAACAAAACACACAGAGAATTCAAAGTGGGTGATCATGTTTTCCTGAAAGTGAAAGATAACAGGAGTTCCCTGAAGTTGGGAAGCTGCGCCAAGTTGGCAGCCAGATTTTGTGGGCATTTTGAAATCCTAGAGAGGATTGGTCCAGTTGCTTATATGATTGCATTGCCTGCATCTATGTTTGTTCATAATGTCTTCCATGTATCATTGCTAAATAAATATATACCTGATGCTAATCATGTTATTGATTGGAATGTGATTCAGGTGGAGCAAGAAGGCTCTTTTCAAGTGCATCCGATGCGCATTTTGGACCGGAAAATCAAATAACTTTGGAGCTGAGCCATGGGTCTTGTAAAGGTTCAATGGACTTGGTATAGTCCTGAGGATGCTACTTGGGAGAATGAAGATGCAATGCAGACAAAATACCCACATATTTTTTAAGATTTTTGAAAACTCTGTTATATATGGGTGTATGATGCACTGAGGATAGTGCATAAATAAGGGGAGGGGATTGTAATATCCCTCGACTGAACCTAATTGTAAATATAATATAAATGTACTTAATCTGGTGAGTTGTTTTTACCTCATTTGGTAATGCACGTCATGTGGCACAGTGCGCGCATCAACTGCGTAGTAAAATGATGTAATATGCACATGCCATGATACCACGCCCAGTAACTAAGGTGCACACAGTATGGAGGACAATGAGCCTTGTGTATATGATATGTGTTATAGGCTGGTGAGCCGGTTATTCTAAGTTGGGATTCTTATGTTTTGGTATTAGGTCGGAATGCCTAGATGTCAAAGGGAAATGCACCTACTTTGTACATGACTCATGATTAATATAAAATACATCGCCACGCACAGACCGGCCATGATAAAAGATATGGGGGACTGAACTTCACCAGTTAGGGAAAGGGAGGGCCAAAAGTCAAGGGAATATTATATTAATATTTCCTAAAGCATAACGTATGGATAATTATTTTATCCTAAGTTCTAAAGTTGGGGACAAGTGGACCAAAGTAACTTCCTAGATGACAAGTGTCAAGCTGGGGACATGATTTCATATCGTAGGGGAACTTAGCTCATTTGGTGACTTTTCAGGGGATACCTTACCAGCAACCCGACCACCATATTTTCGCACAATCACTTCCACGAAGATTTCAGAGTGATTATTTCCACACTTAGTTATCCAGTCAATGATTCCATGACCATTTTCACTCATACATTCTGTTATCCTTGAGACAACCATTTCACCATTCATGAGTCTATTTTCATATCCCTTTTTCGATTGGTGTACTTGGTTAGATTGGAGAGGGATTGAAGAAGTGGGTTGTCAGGCTCGTGAGCAATTTTATGAGCGAGAGAATTGTTGGCGATTGATTCCCAAAGGTGTTGAACTACAACTACAACGCTCTGAGACTTCTGGTCCAGCCTGTTGCTGAAGCCCTAGAAAGGAAGTGGGGTAGTCGAGGGACTATTGAGCAGAGAAAGGGAACAATTCCTTGGGTGGGACAGGAATGTGGGGAATGAGAGGCTGTAGGTTGTTAGTTGAGTGAGCACCTGAGATAGAGTCTTTCCTGTTTCCCATGAGCCTTATCCTAGATAGGAACCCTTTTCCCTGGGTGGAGTTCAGTTCCATCTCGGGGGTGACTCACTGTTGAAAGTGATGAACAATGTAGTCTATGGCTGGGAGGTTCGTGGATGGTCTGTACACATTTGGTGACAATATTTCTAAGATAAGTACCAATTGTATGATAAAATGATATGTTTCTTTGTTATTTACATGCCTATGTTACAATTTATCATATATGTGATTATAATTGCCTATATGTTTATGGGTAATTCCTTGTAGATGCTGCATATCTGTAGTTACTTTTATTTCAGTATAAAAGTCGTATGTTATAGAAAGTAATTGTTTGTTTATGATTATATGTAAAGATTATGCAAGAGTGTTGTATGTATATGTTTTAGATGCATGCACTTTAAAGAGTAAATTTATGTGGTATAGCTCAGTTGACTACTGGGTATGTTACCGTATGTTCCGCAGTAAGGGAACAAAAAAGTTCCCTAGAATAGCATGGTTCGGTCTTTAAAAGGCTGGAAATGTTGCCGACTGGTGTCATAACATGAGAGGTTTCTTTGGAGTGGCGTACCTCGGCCTGCGGGTGGCCGGAGGAATGTTACATCTACATATCAAGGTCTCACCGACTCAATAATGGCCGAACTCCAACAAAATTATGATTTAAGGCCCATAGAGAAAAATTCTACGAATGTTCCACCATTTTTTTTTTATCACAAAGTAAAATGAATTAGGCAGTAGTTACTAAACCACCAACTGAAACACAAGATGCCTGAACAAAGCCAGTTGAAACAAGAACAATGCAAACTAAGAAGCTAGAAAATACAGAAGCAAAATTTCCAACCAAAGAAATTGAAAAAACAATGGGAGGTTTCAGTTTGGAAAATAAACTTAATAAAATTAAAATCCCAATGCCTCTGGTTGAACTTGCAAAAAACCTAATTTATAAAAAGCAAATTTCTAAAGCAATAAATTTTTCTGATGTCGAATGTCAAGCAGACATTATTAATTTGCAGGACGAAAGAACTATGATCATGTTTGGTCTACACATTGAAAATAATAATGATTTTGTTGCTCCATTATATATTACATTAATTGTGCATGACCATTTACTCCAAAATTTCATGTTATATTTTGGGGCCTCTTATAATTTAATTCCTTAAATTATCATGGAAAAGTTGGGCCTCGAAAATACCAGACCTTATCAAGACTTGTACTCATTTGATTCTAGAAAGGTTAAGTGTCTAGGCATGATTAAATATTTGGTAGTAAATCTTGCTCAGATCCATGTGAAAAGTATCCTTATGGATGTGTTCGTCGATGACATCCCTTCCAAGTACGACATGCTTCTATCCAGGTCTTGGGGCACCAAATTAGGAGGATCAGTTCAACTAGACATGACTTATGCTATGATCCCAATTTTTGGTGGAAATTTCACACGACTATACAGAGAAACTAGACTGGCATATACTGTAAGTGACCCTCAAAACCCCAATAATTACCCAGTCTATGTTGCTGATCAGGACTTAGGAAATTGTATATTATCTATAGATGACAATTTTGAAGAATGTATAGAAGAAGAAAATAAAAAAAATAGAAATAAAAAGAAAAATGTAAATGTTAGAGAAGGAATGTGGAAAATGTTATTTGATGGTGCCTCATCTTGCGAAGGAGAAGGAGATGGAGTTTTATTCATGGAACCAGGTGATAAGTATGTTATTCCCTTATCTTATAGATTATAATGGGATATCAATTATACAAATAATTTCTAGGAATATGAAGCTCCGGTTTTAGTATTAGAATCTGCAAGGAAGTTAAAAATCGAACATCTGATAGTTTATGGTGATGCAGAGCTTATTGTAAAACAAGTGAAACAACAGTATCAAGCTAAGCACCCAAGGTTGAGATCATACAGGAATTGCACCTGGAATATTATAGATAACTTATTATCGTCCTTTAATATTCACTCTATTACCGGGATGGATAATCAATGAGCTGACTCCTTGGACAACGCTGTTGCAACCTTCATACCCCCTATTGTCTTGAAACTGAAGTATCACATCGAGATGAGGCATAGACCTTTGATCCCAAACAATGTTTAATAATGGAAAGTGTTCGAAGATGATGAAAAAATCAAACCATTTCTGGAGATGGTTGATGAGTTTTCTAGAGATCACATAGATCAGGAAAACCAAAATGATCTTGCTTGGGTTATGCAAGAAGGAGAGAACCCTGAAAAATTCCAAGACAAGATTGCAAACCACCACATGCTCTTTCTTAAGAAAAATCATATTCCCAGAGTCCTGATCCCCTTAGAAATGTTGTTTGACCAGGAGGACATACCTTTAAAGTCTACCTCATGTCCCCAACTTGAAGAAGTTGAAGACTGTAATGTAGGAACTAACAAAGATACCAAAATGGTCAAGATATCAAAATACCTTCTAGCCCAAATGAAAAGTAAGTACACTGAGTTTCTTAGGCAATACAAAGATGTTTTTTCATTTTCTTATGATGATCTGAAAACTTACGATACCTCTGTTATTGAACATAAGATTCCTTTAAAACATGGTATTAGACCTTTCAGGCAGAAACTCAGATAGATAAATCCTATTCTCCTACCAGTGATAGAAAGGGAATTTAAGAAAATTCTCGATGAAAAAATCATTATTCCATTCAGGTACTCTGAATGGGTAGAGAATTTGGTTCGCGTCAGAAAGAAAAATGGTGAAATAAGGCTCTGTGTTGATTTCAGAAACTTAAATCAGTCGTCCCTTAAAGACAACTACCCACTCTCGAAAATGGATCATTTTCTAGAGAAGGTAGTAGGGGCCAACACGATTTCCATGATTGATGGCTTTTCGAGTTATAATCAAATCATTTTTCATGAAGACAACATAGAAAATACTGTGTTTACCACTCAGTGGGGAACCTTTATGTATGATAAAATTCCATTTGGTTTGTTGAATGCAGGGGCTACTTTCCAGAGAGCGATGGACATTGCGTTTTTTGGTGAGAGAGAAAAAATTGTTGTTATTTATCTTGATGATTTGATGGTGTTTTCTAACTCTAATACAAAACATTTGCTACACCTCAAGCAGACCTTTGAAAAATGAAAAAAGTTGGTTTGTCTCTTAACCCAAAGAAATCACATTTTTCTATGCAAGAAGGTAATATATTAGGTCATATAGTGTCAAAATAATGAATCAAGGTCGACCCTAAGAGAGTTGAGGCTATAAACATGATTAATATCCCTAGGAATAGAAAATAAATTCATTATTTTTTAGGAAAGATCAACTTTTTTAGAAGATTTATTCCCAACTTTGCTGAAATTATCAAAATGATTATAGATATGTTGAAGAAGGATAGGAAAGTGAAATGGAATACAAAAGCTAAATAATCTTTCGAGCATGTCAAGAAAGATATAGGGGAAGCACCAATGCAAGAAATTCCAGACTATACAAAGGAATTATTAATCTTCTCATTCACTTCTAAACATACTGTCACAGTGATAATCCTGCAAAACAATGAGGAAGGATTCGAGCAACCAATAGCCTTCTTCAACAAAATCCTCAGGGATGCAGAATCAATATATGATATACTTGAGAAGAAAGCATACACAATAGTGAAGGATCTCAAGGCCTTCATAACATATGTATTTCATTCCAAAATAATCACTTACATGCCAACAAATGATATCCAAGACATCTTGATTAAGCCAGATAGTGATGGAAGAAGAAGTCGATGGTTGGCTAAAATTCAAGAGTTTGATCTAGAAGTGAAACCAACCAATCTAGTTAAAGGTCAAGGCCTGGTGAAGCTATTAAACTAATCAAATTTTAGGGCGCTCGGGATAAATAACTTCAAATCACATGAATATCTCCTGGATATAGAGGAAATTGACAATCATGCACCTACTATTCAAATTGAAGATAAGTTTTCCACCTCTACCTGGTATCACAATATTGTTACATACATGCTTACCCTTCAGTGCCCGAATGGCATGAATCTATCTAAATCAAGGTCTTTGAAGATCCACGCAATTAAATATTGTATTATCTATGGTCGGCTATACTGAAAAGACCCTCTAGGTTTCTTTTTATGTTCCTTAACAGAAACTGAAACATAAGGCGTCATCAATGAATTCCATGAAGGAGTGTGCGAAGGACACCATGCCTAGAGAGAAACGACCTATGATATTTTAAGGGCTAGATATTACCGGCCAAAGTTATTTACTGATGTGAACGTGAGAGTCAGAGACTGTAATTCATGAAAAATTTTCGCTAGCAAGCAGAAGATCCCTACATTACCTTTAATCCCAATAAAATCTGAAGCCCCTTTTCAAATATGGGGCCTAGACTTCATCATATAAATCCATCCGCAATCAAGTGCTCAACATAGATGGATTCTAACCGCTACCGATTACTTCACTAAATGGGTAGTGTTGGATTTACTTCACACACACCTAGGATTTATTTTTCCTAAGGTTATTCCTTTTTTATTAGTCATAATTAGTCATTATACAGTCTCCTATATTTTAGGGGAGAATATTCCACCTGGAGAATATTCTCTTTTAGTTGACACTTTAGTTTGACTAGTTGAGTTGAGTTTAGATGTTGCATTGGGATCATCACCATGGGAAATTGGGATCATCGCCATGATAATTTGACCTTGCCTTGGTATCATCACCAGAGTGGTGCATTATCCTTGATTCCCTGAGTTAACTCCTCACTACTCTTTGTTCAGTGAGTTAACTAAAGACTAGTTGACTAGTTAACTCAACTAGGTGGCAGTTCACTCCCGTAACTGCTTGAGAGACTAGAATAGGTGGAATTTCACTCCTGTAACTACTGGTGTGTGTCCAGATAACTCTAGAACACCACTATGGTGCATTGGTTATCCTCAAGTCGAACTCATTGAGTTATACAAAGTATATCATGTGTAAATTATTCATTTTTCACAATGGTTAATGAGAATTCTTCCATTCTTTCTCTCCTTCTTCTTCTTTCTCCAATTATCTTTGAAAATGTGTCTATTATTGTTTATATAGATCTATTTTGTGCAGGTTCAACACATTTACATGGTATCAGAGCCGACGGACTGCTAAGAAAAATATACACCAAATTTTTTTGCAGGTACAAAAGATTGAAGACAATAGAAAGATGGAATTCCAAAAATAATTCATCCTTACACCTTACAACTATTTTTCATGGAAGGAGAAAATATCCATACATCTCTGGTCCAGAGGGTTGTACAGGTTAACCATGAATACATATCCATATCCGACATCAGCCATAGAAAAATACAAGTACTTAAATCACATGGATGAGGTGTTAGAATATAGAAGATGGTGTGCTCGTTTTACCATTGACGATACCTTCGTCACCCAACCATAGGCCAAAGCCTCCCTCTGAGCACCTTAACCTTGAATGAGAATTCCTCTGGAAGAAAACCCTAGGCTAGATAGCCAAACAAAGAGTAGCGCATCAATCCCCAAGGATAGCGCATCACAAAAAGTTGATTAGATAGTCCAAACCCTAGCCAAGATATATTCAAGCCAAAACTGAAACTAGATGCTGTTGCAGCTACACCTGCAATCCTCCTCCAAACCTGTGCACCAGATTGCAACTGCAGTGTGCACCAACTGGGAAATTGCAATTCTGAGATGCTGCAAATGAGAACCAGTGCCCTATATTTATAGTAATCTTGCCAGTTTTGCTGGGGCCAACTTCTCCTTCTGGGTATGTGTCTGTTCAGTATATTATTATTATTTCTGGCCGACTTCTTCTCTTGGAGGCTAATAGCCTAATATAAATTATCTTCTTGAGCCGACAAGGCTTCTAGGGTTAT
>ML780092.1:153182-165925 GCA_009831015.1 Picea engelmannii
TTGGTATAAAGAAACTGATAAGGGGGGCCAAAAAAGTGACAAAAAGAGGCCAAAAAGTCTATAAATAGAAGCTGGCAGCTCATTATCACCATTGCTGATTTGGAAATTGACTCTGGAGACAAAAGACCCCCTTTGCCAAAGATAGTGATTCTTGGAGCTACAGTGGACGAAACGAACTTCTGCTTGGACCAAGTAAGTACAAACTCCCTTACCTAGCTATTCAATACTTCAATTTAATTATTTAGTTGGTTTTTTGGGTGGGCATCGACCTTAAAAAGGTCGGCCCTAGGTACACGCGGGCTGTCTCTGGACATGCCACGTGTACACGCGGGTAGAGTAAAGTTTTCCCGCATGTACATGCGACTGTCACCTCTACAACCCACGTGTACCTCCCTTTTATGATGAAAAATAAAACTAAAAGGAAGTACTGACCCTCCTTTACCTTGTTGTGTTGGCAGGATGTATGTCCAGTGGAGGGAAAGGGAGCATGAGGCAATCAGTGAGTTGGTTGCTGCAAATCCGAATGTTGTGGCCGTGTTAATGCAATGCAGTTTACTCAAATTATTTCTATGTCCATTTATGCACACGCAACCAAGGCTACTGAATGCCTTGATTGACTACTGGCATCCTGATGCAGAGGCATTTATGATAGAGGGGCAATCATTGGTGCCCACCACCGAGGATATTTACTTTCTGACTAGCCTCTCAAGGAGAGGGGAACTAGTCAACTTCCAGACTTTTCCTGCGGGGCCAAGAAAGATCTTGTAGTTGATATCTAAGCATTGTGAGGCTGAGACCGAACATGCGAGCTCCCAGGTAACCATTTGCAAGATTACGAACTTAGCGCTGCAGACTATCTTGTTACTGATTGGGTGGATTACCGACTCAGCAGCCGTGCATCAGGCTTTGCGCGCATAGATGAACTGTACCATCCAGTGCATGAATGCACAAATTTTTGACTGGAGTACCACACTGATTGAGTGCATGAAGAGGAAATTGATAGATTTCCGATAGCGGACACATAGGAACTTTGGGTTCGGGACCATCTTGTGTTCGTTCTTTTTTGAGAGAGTTCCGAGTTTCAGTCCTCAGGTTGTAGTACGAGGACATCAGGCCTCTTTCCCTGCAGTGTGTATATGGGAAGTGTTACTACCGCAACAGGGTGGCGGAAGGACCGTTGAGTCCTTCGACGATGATTTCTTTGCTTGGCTGTCACGACAGATCCCTATTATCGAGGACTACCCGTATGCAGGGATAGATTTCTCTAGAGATCCTGAGATACCCGTGCCTCCTGGTGAGGAGCGAGGGGAGATGGGTAAGTCTCCACCTTTGTAGTTTTTTTTTTTTGCATATGTAATTTTTATGTCTTTTTGTTATATATATCATTTTTTTTTGTAAGCCAGAGTATTTGACGGGTAAACGTTTGTTGTATGCAGATGGGGGACCCGTGCGACTTGCCAACTATGCACGGAACAGGCGTCGTCCACGGCTAGAAGCCGCGGCTCCCACCGCTGGGGGAGCAGCAGTAGTAGGGAACCTCCCAGCTAGAGAGGCCGAGAGGGTCCTTAAACAAATTGGGCAAAAATTCATTGCGCTCACTCGCACAGTGCCGATGGAAGAGATAGAGGACCTGCCGCCATCCATGTAGCCTCATGTTGTGGGGGCACCTTGGACATGGGTCCGATTGTTTAGGCATTTAGCCCGTGCTGTAGATGATTATAACAGGGCCCATAGGCCCTTAACAGACTTAGACTTTTGACGTGCCACGAGCACCTACTTGTATATATTTTTTGAGGGCATAAGCCCAGTGACTCGTTACTATTCCCATTTTTGAGGTGCTTGCATCCATGTATGTACTCTGAGTATTTTGTGATGTTTATATATGGTTTTTATATTTTTGTGTCTTATGGATTCCATGTGAAAAAATGTATTTACATGTTTATGTCCATGTTCTTTTTATATGTGGGCGAGATGCCAATCTAAAATTTGATTAGCTAGAGTATCTGTAATTTGGTTTAATCTCCTAGGAACATGAAAATATGTAATATAATCAAAGTTTCATTCTAAGAGACGTACCCTAAGGAATCGTCGGTGTAAAGTTGGATCATGAACCCGGTATACTCTGTTTAGCTACGACACAACTAGTTCAGTGTCGAGATAGACCTGGAGATGAGAGATACCCAATGACAAGGCATCACGAAGCAACTCAATAACTGCACTATACTCGACGACATTATTTGTGGTGTCACCTAAGCATATACCTTCGGAAGATAACAACTGACCCTGTGGTGTAAAGATTACCCAAGCTGCGGAGGCAAGCCTCTGCGTGTGTCGACTAGCACTGTCTGCATACCCAACGAACACCTCAGACTCACTTGACATCTGCCATATTGACGAAAGATAACATCAATGACACGTCCATAACACTTTAAAAGAAACTTAAAAAGTAATAGTACAAAGACTATACATATGTTACAAAACGTTACCCACAGTGACTTGTCTATGAGAGACTATACATATGTTACAAAACGTTACCCACAGTGACTTGTGTGGAGAGTGACTTGTCTATGATGAAATATAACATCAATGACACATCCATAACACTTTAAAAGAAACTTAAAAAGTAATAGTACAAAGACTATACATATGTTACAAAACGTTACCCACAGTGACTTGTCTATGAGTAATACTTCTTGAGGTAGAGCCCATTTTTAGGCTCCTCCAAAGTATTCCCTTCAAAATCAAACAAACAATAAGCACCCTTTTTTAATACCTCTTTTATAATGAAGGGTCCAAACCACATGGGTTTAAACTTTCCTGCCCCCAAGGGGTCCTTGTCTTGGTCATAGACCAGGACAAGGTCGCCTTCAGAGAAAATCCGAGGACAAACAGACCTATCATATTGACACTTGACCTTATGTTTGTGAGCCTTGTTGGCCAGGGCCGCATTGCGATGCTGCTCATCAAGCTGCTCAAGGTATACTAACTGTTCTTCCATCAGATAAGTGTCTGGAAATAACTGTACTGCCAATTTTAGAGATGGGATTTGGCATTTGATGGGCAAGACTGCCTCCAGCCCGTAAACGAGTTTAAAAGATGAGAAATTGGTTGCAGTCTTAACAGATGTTCGGTAAGCCCATAATGCCGAGTATAACATCAAATGCCAATTTGACTTGGCTGAGTTGATCGTTCGTTGTAGAATAGTCTTAAGAGTTTTGTTTGCAGCTTCCACCTGCCCATTGGATTGGGGGTAGTAAGGTGATGAATGTTCCTACCGTAACCAAAGCTTTGATGTTAATTCGATCATCATTTGGTTCTGAAAGTGACTGCCATGGTCAGTGACAATCTCTCTCAGGACGCCGAACCTTGCTATGATCTGGTTGAATAAGAAGAGAGCTGCAGTCTCTCCATCATCTTTAAACGTTGGCATAGCTTCGACCCATTTAGTGAAGTAGTCGACAACTACGATGATATAGCGGTGCCCCCTTGCTGACGGGGGGGTTGCATGTAGTGTAATCAATCCCCCACTTAGTGAAGGGACCAACTGTGATGACAGGAAACATAGGAGTGGGATGTGCCCTCATCTTTCGAGATAATAATTGGCATGGATGGCACTTCTTGACCGAGTCGATACAATATTTGATAAGTGTCGGCCAGAAGTAACCTGCTCGTAGAATCTTTTGGGTTGTTGCCAACCCAGATAAATGACCGTCACAAGCTCTAGTATGAAAATCATTGAGCACTATGACAGCCTCCTCATGAGTGAGACATTGACACAAGATGTAGTCTACACCTCTCTGATACAACGTATTAGCGAGTATGAGATAATTCTTAGCCTGATGGCGTATCCGCCGACGCTCGTCACGAGAAGCAGAGGTCGGGCACTTCAAAGTCCGGAGATAGATAAGTATATCTCTGTACCAGGGGTCTGAAGATGCAATCAAAAACATATCCCCCCGGATAGGCAATTCCTCAGGTACAACATCACCTGACTCAACCGGAAGTTCTGAAATAAGCTCTGCGAAGACCAATGACTTCTTGGACTTTGTTGAAACAAAGTCTAAGTCAAATTCTTGGAGGATGACTATCCATCTATTGATTTTTCCGCCAATAACTCATCATGTTAACATGTACTGGAATGGATTCATGACAGCAATGACGGTGGTCTTGCAAAACAGAACATAGTGACAGAACCGTTGAACAGCATGAACTGCTGCCAACACAAGTTTTTCAATATGAGACTAATTGAGTTTCGGTCCTACGAGGCCTTGACTCAGGTAATAGATCACGTATTCTGTAGACGAATCGTCTTCCTGAACTAAAACCATGCCTATGGTTGACTCTACGACAGCCAAATATAATAAGAAATCTTTGTTATAGTTAGGTGGTCGTAGCAGAGGTGCGGTTGTGAGGGCATGTTTTAATGCATCAAAAGAGCGTTGAGCGGCTTCGTCCCAAAAAAAAGGAGTCTTTCTTTAGCAAATGCATAAATCCCTTGGTGATTTTATCATATTTGGTAATGAAGCATTGTAAGAAGTTTTCCTTGCCTTGTAGACTCTGAAGTTGTAATATTGTGCATGGGGGGGGCAACTGGATTATTGCCTCCACCTTAAGAGGATCGACCATGATCCCTGTTGTTGATACGATGAAACCTAACAAACATCCTGACGTTACGCAGAAGCTGCACTTGTTTGGATTCAAGCAAATCCTGAAGTAGCGACAGCGTTCGAAGATTAGTCTAAGGTGCGTGGGATGATCCATTCGCTTGTGAGAGCGTGATGCTAAATAATCTAGATAGGCCTCGACTATATTCTTGAGGTCATGAAACGCAAAATACATGGCCAGTTGGAATATGGCTCCAGCATTTTTAAGGCCAAAAGGCATCTTAAGATAGGCGAATGTACCCCACGGACAAATGAATGCCGTTTTGTGTTGGTCTTTAGGTTTGATTTGGATTTGATTATATCCCGAAAAACCATCCATGAATGAAAAGGATTCAAAACCAGCACATTCATCAATGATCTGGTCAATGAATGGTGTTGGAAAATTATCTTTGGGACATGCTTTGTTCAAATCATGGAAATCGGTACATACACGAATCGTGCCTTGTTTTTTATTGACCAGAACGGGGTTTGACACCCATTGAGTCAACTGAATAGGATAAATAAAACTTGCCTTGAGAAATTTCTCAACCTCAATCTCGATGGTTGCTGCTTTCTTAGGATTTACTGGACAAAGTTTTTGTCGAACAGGCTTGGCATCAAGAGATGTTGTGATTTCATGTTCAACTATTTTCGGATCGATACCTGGTATTTCCTCATAAGACCAGGCAAAAGCGTCACAAAATTCTTTGAAAAGATCCGTGTAAATTTGAATCTCTTCGGGGGAGCAATCCGCCCTGACGAAGACATTCTCCACGACGCCAGGGTTTTGGGAGATGTTAATGGGTATAGTTTCTGCGATAGTCACCATATTCCCCTTAGCATAAATTTCCTGCGTAGCTAAGAGATTAATAGGACATCGCTGATCTCCCGTCATGGTAACGGTGAATTCTCCTACTTCGATTTGGCTTAACTCTGAGAGGAAATATGATCTGTGATTAAGATCTTCCCAAGGTTTGTTCGGACTAGTCATTGATTCGATTATTGCTTCATCAGAAGGCAAGACTAAGTCTAATGAATCGACATTAGCGAGAGAAACCTGAGCCCAAATAGGCTATATAAGTGGATCCAACTCTTGTGCCGGAGTCGGATTAGGGTTAGTTGAGGCTTGTTGGACTAAAGAGTACACTACCTCAGCGGTTTACAAGGGCATGGACATGTGGGGGTGCCCTGTCTCATCCATCGTGGCTGATGGGGAAGGAATAATCTAAGGATCCTCAAAGTAAGTCATGCGGAATGACGAAACTTGAAAAATCTCAACCTTATGGTGATTAGATATAAACTTGACATCGTCATGAGGAGGTGGGTAATTGAAGGTACCCATCAAGGACGGGCACAAACCAACTCCTACATTAAAGACACCCTGTTGAGGATTATCAATCATGGGAACTGTGGATGCCCCCAAAGATGGGTCAGGTCTAGAGAAAGACAGTTGATCAATGGTCACTATTCGGCCCTCATGTGGAAACAACAAGACTTGGAAAAATATAGCAACCACAGCTTGCATCGCATAAGTCCAACTCCGTCCTAACAAGAGGTTATAGTCGAGGGGAGCATCGACTACCTCTACTTCGACACACACGGTTTTCCCTCCTAACTGCATAGGTAAAGAAGGAACGATGCCATGTGATCGGAAAGAACGACCGTCGAAAGCAGTGAGGAGAGTAGGTGATGGAGACAAAGTGGACTGGCCAATGGCCTTCCAACATGCTAACAACATAAAGCATGTCGAGGCACCCTCGTTGACCACCATACAGAAGATATTCCGTGTAAAAGTTTTCGTGGGATGAGCCACTACTATCTGAAATGCTACATGGTAAGGCAGACGAGGTTTTAAGTCGGTTGTATCCAACATGATGGTACCCGGATTACAAGTCTTTGTAGAGCCCAAAGTGGTTAACAAGGCTTTCCTCTGAGCAGGGCATCTTTGGAGGACCTCCAAAGTAGACATCGCACAAGGGGTTTGTGATAAATCCTCCACCACAGAGTAATTCTGGGCAGCCCTTGTGTTTGGGTTGTGAGAAGCTTTCTTAAATGCACCCTTTGGAATTTGTGTCATTGTTTCTCCCAACGTCTTCTCGATCTATAGAGGAAGAGATGGGAGATCAGCTTCTTTACCCTTCTCAGAAGTGCTTGGTTTACTATAGTCGTGCATTCTAGTCATTATGAAAGCATCACCCCTAACCATATATACGTTCACGGATGAGGGATTGTTTGGAGGAGGGTAGGTTTCTTGGCTGCCCCCTTCTGTACTTATAGAGGCTTGAGTTAAATTTTTCCCATGTTGAAAAGGATTAGTCAACACTGCCTGTTGTTGTTGTGTGACAAACTTTTGGGCCTCTGCAAGTCGAGGACAAAGATGGGTCAGGTGATCTTCCACACACAAGTTGCATGGATACCTCACCTTCCATTTTTCTGTAGTGTCCCCTCCAGCATTATCAGTGGGTTTTTTATCCCCCCTTACCCTTCTTTCGTTGTTTTTTCTTCCCTTCAGGCTGCTGGGTGGCCTTTGGGTTAGTCGACTACACAGAGTGTACTTCCGACATTTGGGTAGGGGGAGTAGCCAAAGCAATAGTTTGGCTAGCCGCTGTGTGTTGAATGGATAACTGTTGCAACTGTTTTGTCAATTGCTCAGCGAGCTTGGTTTGTGCTGAACCAATAATACCATCGGCATGTGGTCCTGTAATGTCCTCACTTTGGGACATCATCACAGGGTAGAGACTTATGATGACCAAAGTAGCCAGATGGAGGTTATAGCGAGTACAGGGGTATTTGAGAGGCATTGTGGGGTCCAGTTGGAATTTATCATCATATTCCATCATTATGAGTCATTCTGCACAGGCTGGCTTTGGTTTTGTTCCATTTCGACGATTTCCATGATTTTGACTATTTTGAGCTATAAATTAATTAAAATCATTGAAGAGGGAATTTGGGGCACATTACTTGGAGGAACCTCTCAGTGTAATAGCTCATTGGAATCGGGAGGAGCAGCACTACAGGATGGGATGGCTAGAAGTGACTTTCAATGGCCAGGGAAGCCATAAGGAGAGATAAGGAGATTTTCAGAGGTAAAAAGGTTAATTAATTAATTAAAGTGATTTAATTAATTAATTAAATATTAATAAAATGAATGTCACTTTGGAGGGATAAGGTGAGCCAAAAAGTATAAAAGGAAGGCAAGGGCCTCTACTCACCATTCATGTATGATCTTATTTTGATTTCTGGCTTCTAGCTAGTAAGCCCAATATTGGGGGTTTTGAGGGTTTTGACATAACAAACCCTAGAGGACGATTCGGTGGTGAAAGATTCCACCTATCTTGTCCCAAGCTTGGTCTCAGAGATGCAATACTCTCTCACACCATTCTAGTTCTAGATCTACTCAGTTGCAGGAGGATTCTACATCAGTTTCATGTGCAAATAGAGAGAGGGTGCACCAGTTGAGGGATTCCAGCAAGAGGGGCACACCATCTTTGGAGAGAGATTCGTTGTAGGAGATTGGTAGGGCCGTTGAGGATTCTATCACTTGGGTTTTCATTGCAGGGCCTTGGAAATCACATCTAGTGTTTTCTAAGACATTTTTATGGCTCAGATTATTTCTTGAGCAGTGGGGAGAATTGAAGAGAAGGAGGGCATTTTTGAGATCCAGATCTAGTCCGTTTGGAGGGGTTACACTTCAGATATGACCCTGAGACTTTACGTAGTGACTTGCAGTGTCCCGATCTATATTTCTGGAGAGTTTCGGAGCATTTGAAGGCCTCCTTCAGTAGGGTTGAATTATCTAGGGTTTGAGTCATCCATCGGGGCACACCATTCAGTGGGGGATTTCAGATCTACAGACATTGAGAGGGATCTTGGAGATTCAGTCACCTGGGTTATTATTACCATCACTCGATCTATCAATTGGCATATTTATTAGGTTGATTGGACACTTTTGGCAGCAGGGCTGAGTTATTGAGGGTTTCAGCCTTTTATTGGAGTGTGGCATTCTTCAGTTGGAGAGTTTGGCATTCAGATCTGCTTGTATTGATATTCATTTCGTATTCAGCCTTTGGAGGCATATTTTGTATTAGAGGGAGTATTTTGTAGCAACTCTTATCTATTGTCTATATTCTTGGCCATCTTTTGAGCATTCCAGATCAACATCTTCATTGTAGCAGGTTTCTCTATTTTATGAATAAGGAAGAATTGAGATGATTTGGCTTGTCTATCTTATTGCATATGGTTGAGGTATGTTCCATGGTTATATATTTCTGTTATTTGCTGCATACACACATATAAACACATCTAAAAGGTAGATCAACAAAGTGTTTGACGAAATACCTCACTCAGAAAAAGTTTTTAAAAGACACCAAAACAGTGATGATCCTTGCATAATGGCTTGGGATCATTACAGTGGTATCAGAGCTTAGATTCCTGCCAACCAGTGGGAATTAGCAAAGTTACAATAAGATGGATATTCTTATGAGGATTGAGGAGTGTGAAAGAGAATATAAAACCATCAATAACTTCAAAGGGCTCATAACATTCCAATGGTTCCTACCCTATAAAAATCCTATTTGGAGCAAAAAGAAGATTGCAGGTGGGCTCAAGGCAATTGAGGAAATTAGAGCAGCCTTTGGGTGGAATACCACGCCCACTAGGAGGGAGAAATAGAGAAACCCCACACCCAGTAGGAGCACACAATGTTGCTACAGTTGGAAGGTGCCTTGGTAACCTGATCATAGGTGTAGGGGTAAGGGTAAGAAGCATGTTGTTGAGGTACGAGAGGACAGTGATGATGAGGCATGTGAGGATGGATCGATTGAGGCTTATCTGGGGCAGTCCGATGATGATAGTGACTCTTGCATAGAGGCTAGTGATAGTGACTCTACCTCAGAAGATAGTGATGATGACTCTTGCACAGAGGCTAGTGGTGCTTGCATGCTTGAGGAGGAGGATGGCCCTTGTGTAGTGGATAGGCAGCTGGATGGATAGGATGATAGCACATTGTCTCAGCAGACATATCACATACCATTGATGACCTTACGCCTCAGCAGTGTGGTGACACTAGTGAGGAGTCACACGTGTTAGCACCTAGAGATGATGAGCTCCCTATGGGGGTTTTGGCACATCTATCACATGTTCAGACACCCATGATAGCCATGTCACATGAGGAGATCAGTGGCATGACAGGTATGATGGATGAGCTTAGCGTGAGGGATGCACACCATGGACAAGTAGACCCACAGGTCCAGGAGGAGGTACAAGACGTACAGGGAGTTGACCTCACACATACAGGTCAGCCAGAGGAGATGGAGTCACAACTATTGGAGACTCCATTGGTTGAGCAGGTTGCAGAGGCTGATAGATTGATGGAGCACTTACTTCCAGGATCAACCTGAATTGATGAGGATGCACTCTTTAGTATTCAAGATGAACTTAGCATGTGTTTGGACATAGCTATATGGGATCCAGGCACAGATGATAGTAGCAGGTTGAGTGCATAAGAGGATATAGCTGCTCATATAGGATACAGTGTGATTCAGGGGGAGATAACACCTAGTGATGGGGTGTAGTGGTATACAAGAGTACCCAACAACAAAGTAGACAGTGGACAATTCAGCACGTCATCGTATGCAGAGAGTGTTTTTGGGGATTCTAGATTTGGCACTAGCAGGATTGACACTAGTAGTGAGGGGTCTGAGATGGCACCTCAACATGACCATGATCAGGGGTCACACCACTTAGCAGCATAGTTGAGAGTTAGTGAGACTATGATCAGGGAAGCCACTAGACGTATTGATGACATGCATGCAGTGATGGCAGATTACTATTGGAGGGCATCAGTGGCATAGGGTAGCTCAGATGGAGGATTTTCCATGGATGATTTTCACACTCTCCGGGAGAGAGTGTCTATGATGAGGACTGACTACCAGCAGTTGTTGATAGACAGGGATTATCTACTGAGGGTTGGTGAGATGTATCATGAGCCTCTGAGGGAGCAGGAGTTGGAGATGGATCGACTCACTCAGGAGTTGGAGAGCACTCGAGGATTATTGAGAGGCACACATGCCGCTCCTCAAGAATCAGAGTCTAGATCAGATGAGTCTCTTGAGGAGATCCATCAGAGATCCACTTCATCTATCTCAGTGGACACTCAGATGTATCAGTCAGTCATGTTGATAGAGGATGTTGATGATCTAGCAGAGGAGCACCAGTTGATGGGGGACACTTCCATTTCTATCTTGGGAGTGGTTGACCTCCATGTAGAGGTTGATCCAGTAGCACATCCCAGATCTATGATGCGGCATGAGTCTACGGGAGACGACATGAGTATGCCGGAGCATATAGTGATGAGTGATAGTTCACAGAGACATGTTGAGATGTATGATGAGATTCATAGGGGTATAGTGCCTTGCAGGGAGGATACACACCTAGGGGAGTATGCAGATGTCACTCATTTGCAACAACACATAGTCGTGGGGGATCACCTTCACCATTTCAGTAGCTTCATGAGAGATGAGACAGGGAGGTTGGTTGACCAACGGTCATATGGGTTACTTTCGGTTGTATTGGATGGTTGGGATTCGGTGATGACCACATGAGAGCATCTATCATGGATACCAATGGAAGAGATTCTGGTCAAATCCTTGGGATTGACCAAAGCATGTGACACCTCCCAGTCCTACAGTCAGCTACAGATATGTTTGTTATCCTTTTCTGACACATTTATCATTGACAAGAGCATGAGGAGGATAGAGGATGAGCATAAAGGGCTTATGAAAGTGATTAGTATCACACAGGAGCTGTTAGAGGAGATTGGAAGTGATAAACTTCCAAGTTTTCTATGGGACCCAGGAATCCATTTTGTCATCACGATGTTCATCTTGACCCAGGTTGCACCAGAAAGCCACACACTCCACCTTGGTTTGGTTTGGAGTGGGTCTGAAGGTAATTTTTCTATGGGGCGAGACCTTTCCTTCCACTTGATCATTATGATAGGGCATGGAGATGTTTGGATAGGTACTTCTTCTATAGAGATGCCTATACAGATACAGTTTCTGGACAGTAAGTCTAGTGGTCACAGGTATTTCAGTTTGAGGATCCTGGAGAGGAGGATTCATGATGTATGCAGGGGGCAGACAATCATGGTCAGAGTAGTGCAATGTCAGCATGAGGATCTGTGACAGAGGTTAGCATAGGACCCAAGTATTATAGGATTGAGCAGTTCATTGACCGACAGGGGAGAGTGGACCATTGCAGGGGAAGTTTATTCTAACTTTCCATTGATCTTCACTGTCGAGAGGAGCGCATCGCTTGTGAGTGCCTCACGGAGGTCTTGCATCACCTCGGTCGAACATCAACATGTGCAGTTGATGGAAGTCATGTGGATCTTGGTAGAGATTTGGAGGATGGACTCATTTCGAGATGAGGCCATGTGTCATATGCAGGAGGTTCACAGGGTTGATATCTTTAAGGACTATGCTTCGCAGAGTATTGCAGTTCACTTCCTGATATGGGATCCAGGGGGTGGAGTGCACTATTGTTCTTCTTTTGAGGGGTTCTACTATGTATCCCACAGATGGAAATGGGATTCTAGCATCTTAGTTGAGTGGATTTGGCTATTGCTTGAGGACAAGCAATTTTCTAGCAGGGAGGACTGTAATGTCCCCACTTTGGGACATCATCACAGGGCAGAGACTTATGATGACCAGAGTAGCCAAATGGAGGTTATAGTGAGTACAGGGGTATTTGAGAGGCATTGTGGGGTCCAGTTGGAATTTATCATCATATTCCATAATTATGAGTCCTTCCACACAATTTGGCTTTGGTTTCGTTCCATTCCGATGATTTCCATGATTTTGACTATTTTGAGCTATAAATTAATTAAAATCATTGAAGAGGGCATTTGGGGCACATTACTTGGAGGAACCTCTCAATGTAATAGCTCATTGGAGTTGGGAGGAGAAGCACTACAGGATGGGATGGCTAGAAGTGACTTTTAGTGGCCAGGGAAGCCACAAGGAGAGATAAGGAGATTTTCAGAGGTAAAAAGGTTAATTAATTAATTAAAGTGATTTAATTAATTAATTAAATATTAAT
>ML780092.1:174337-188600 GCA_009831015.1 Picea engelmannii
GAGGTTTTCCCTCTTTCCTCACTTTATTTTCAGTGTATCTTTTGTACTTAGGTACCTAAGATGGCCTCGTTGTCGGGACCCAATATTTATTTTCACCATACTGATGTTCAGGGGGGTGTTGGAGTTACTTCACACACACCTAGGATTTCTTTTTCCTAAGGTTATTCCTTTCTTATTAGTCAAAATTAGTCATTATCTAGTCTCCTATATTTTAGGGGAGAATATTCCACTTGGAGAATATTCTCTTTCAATTGACACTTTAGTTTGAATAGTTGAGTTGAGTTTAGATGTTGCATTGGGATCATCACCATGCAACATTGGGATCATGACCATGCTAATTCGACCTTGCCTTGGTATCATCACCAGAGTGGCACATTAGCCTTGATTCCCTGAGTTAACTCCTCACTACTCTCTGTTCAGTCGGTTAACTGAAGACTAGTTGACTAGTTAACTCAACTAGGTGGCAGTTCACTCCCATAACTGCCTGAGATACTAGAATAGGTGGAAATTCACTCCCGTAACTGCTGGTGTGTGTCCATATCACTCTAGACCACCACTATGTTTCATTGGTTATCCTAAAGTCGAACTCATTAATTTATACAGAGCATATCATGTGTAAATTATTCATTTTTCACAAAGGTTAATGATAATTCTTCCATTCTTTTTCTCCTTCTTCTTCTTTCTCCAATTCTCTCTGTAAATGTGTGTATTATTGTTTATCTAGATCTATTCTATGCAGGTTCAACACATTTACAGGTAGAATCCATTCCAACTCGGAATGTTATGCATTCAGTAGTGATAAACTTCTTGGAAGAAAAAACCCTATCAAGATTTGGTTGTCCTAAAAAAATAGTCATTAACAATGCTCAAGATTTTAAGTCTATGGAAATGATCAATTTATACCAGCAATACAACATTGTGTTAGGAAATTCTACGGCCTATTATCCTCAGGTAAATGGGTTGGCCGAATCGTCTAACAAGAGCCTGATGACTGTAATAAAAAAAGTGTTGACATAAAATAAAAAGGCTTGGAACACCCACCTGAAATATGCCCTATGGGAGAACCGAATTGACACCAAGAAATCAATAGGTATGTCCCATTTTCAATTGGTTTATGGTACTAACATTGTCCTTCCTATCAATCTTGCACTTCCCTTGATGAAACTCTGGTAGGATGAAAATGAAGAGCCAAATGACGTTACAAGAAGGATAAATCAAATAATCAAATTTCAACAGAACAGAGTGGAAGTAGATGAAAAACTTCAAAATTACGAAGATAATATGAAGGCCCTTTTTGATAAAAAGGCTAAAGACAAAGAGTTTCTTCCTAGCGATCTAGTTTTGAAGTGGGACGCTAGAACATAAGATGCAGGGAAACATGGCAAGTTTGATCATCTCTAGTTCAGACCATTCAGAATTGCAGCTATTGAGGGGAAAAATTCCTTCTCATTGGAAAACCTCGATGGAGAAATTATTGATGCTCCTATCAACGAGCATTACTTAAAACATTTTATGAAGTAGTCATATTTCAGATTTCCATTGTAGATATCAGTTTGGATTGATGTTTGTTTTTTGTTTCAATTTTCAATTTTACCTTTCTTTTGTAAATTATCCAAGTTATTTTATCATTTGTTGTAAATAAACCATGTTTACTTGAAATCATCAAAGAAGAATATAAAAGAATCTGTATCACATACCATCTCTATTTTGTAAAATTTTATGACATTTTGCATTTCGTTCATGTGCATAATACTTACTGTTAAAATGAAAGATAAGGATGCATCAAAATACGACACTCATTTTTCAAAACATTTGCTTTCTCTCAAAACAGGTGATAAATTAATAATCTTCCTTACTGAAAATACAAAGGAAATATGAGGTATGAACTCCTACCCCGCTAGTTCAAACTAAAATTTTAAGGAAATCTTATCGAAAGTAAAGGGGGTCTCACTCATGATAATATTGTCACCTGATCAAGGATCAGAGACGTATAGAATTACAACTTAAAAGGAAATTCACCTTGAATATGAAAACTTAAAAGCATATCTTCAAAATAAGATTAGGCAAAAATATTTATGTTCCTTTGATTTTAAATGAAAGAAATTAAGTATGTCTAGGCTAATCCTTATGAATTTATCTCTTCTATCGGATTTTAAATTGACTAATTTTCTCAAGGTCGAACCCTAAAAAATCAAAATCCATTTAAAATCTTCCCTATAGGCGAAGGTGTATTGAAGATTTGGAGAAAACTAGTTTCAAAGTATACTTAAAAAATTGTGACATACCTTCTTTTTAAAATTTTAAGAAGATATCATCCCTTGTATGATACATACAAATTGATTTCCCCCACTTCAAAATATTAAAATATAAGACATATGGTGAAAGGAAATTCATAATTTGATTGCCCCCATCTTGTCCACAGAGATGATGAAAGCAAATTCATGTAATGATTTCCCTCATCTCAATAAAACACAAAAGTTGCTAATTGAAGTGGCGAAAGGAAATTCAATGGGAGAAGTAGATAACTTCATCGAGGTATTGAACAGGCTCACTGGAAGTGAAGAAATATCTATGATATCTGTATGACTTTCATACATATCTATATAACATACTCTGACATCTAGTTCTCTTTCCGGTAATATTTACATTATGAACCAAGGAGGGATTCCCTAAATAAATTATTACATCTACTTAACCTTGATGCGAACGAAGTCAGTCGAGGTCCGATATTTTGGTTAAATTTGTTTTGATTATCTTAAACAGATCCAAACTCAGTTTTAGGAAAGGGAAATTTTAAATAGCCTAACTTGAGATCAATAATTAGGTGTGTTTTGAAGGTTTTCTGAGATTAGGTTGAAGTTCATTTTTTCTTTGTATGGTTAACTCCTAAAAATGTTTTCTAGAAATGCAATAATGACTCCATTTTCCCAATAAAGGAACTCAGTCTACTATTCTTCCGCATCTCATAGGGATACGTGATCCCCAAATGGATCCTATGTTGGAACACATACAATTATGAACTTTTGAGATTTATATTTTTCACCTCATAAAAAATAAAATTTTACCCAAAGAAAGAAGAAACTTAGAAAATGACCTTTTAATTTTAAATCAAATTCATTGTTGGTTAGTTAATAATAAGGCATGCACAATATCTGTAGTTGATGAGTTTTCCCTTTTGATCTAATGATCCTAATAACTCTGGAGTTCTAGAGCCACCTGAATTTTAAAGAGGTAACTCTCTAATGGTCACTTCAGAGCTTCGTGCTTCAGATGTTTCAATAAGTCTAAAAAATAAAAACTATGAATTTCTGAAACCCAAAGATAATCGCTCGTGACTCATGGGACACATGTCTCTTAATTTGGGTTGACACGTGGCACTTACTTTTGAAATTTACGTCAGATGATTCACATGTTTTCAAGTGACACGTGTCATCTTTCTTTCCTTGACACGTCGTCAAGAATGATGTCATCTCTACCATGTCACTCTGTGAGATCGCCCTTCGGGAGTTATAACAAAGAGTGAGATCACAAACCCCTGAAGTTTCAAATATCCGAAGTAACAAACATTATAAAAAGTAAAAAGTGTTTTAAATAGTTTCATAACTGAGGCTAATTATGATTAAATGTTAATTAACCACTTTGCGGTTTCAGACTTTGAGATATTTCCATCACGTTACATTCCAAAACCCCAAATTCCCAAAATCCATAAGGACTTGTGGACAAGTCATGGATACATGTCACATCTCTTTTCTTGTCACATCATCTCTTCCATGTCACTCCATGAGATTGCCTTTCGAATTTTTGAAAAATATCAAGTTCACAGAAATCATGAACGCCGAAACTCCAAAGTAGTTAAGGCTAATTCAATGTTTAAAACATGATAAAGTGAAACATAAAAGTGAGTAATAGGAGATTAACTTCTTCGTTAATTTGACCTTCGGGAAATTTATACCCTAATTTTGTCCAACACTCATGAATTCCAAAGTATTAATGATATGTATGATTGGCTAAAGTTAACGATTTGAATTGCGATTAGAAGTTTTTATTCAATGAAGAGCTTACATATTTCTCTTCTTACAGGAAGGCTAATTTTTTGTGCCATGAAAAGTTGTAGGGAAGCTTGACCTCATAATCTAGTGGAACAATAAATCAGTTTGAAATCTCGATAAACTAAGAAAAGGACCAAATATAACAGGGAAGGGGATAAATAGACAGAAAAGGGAACACAAACTCTCTGGGGCGCTAAGTCCCTAAAGTGGAAGATTTGACACCACATGTCCTTTGATATTGGACGACTACAATTTACTTCATAACTCCGGGCTTCGAGTGTTCCGAGGTGGAAATATCTGAAGTTCTAAGTCTTTGAAGTGTAGGATCTCCTATCGCTTGTCCTGTTGATTTCAACGACGAATATTTACTTTAGAACTCTAGGCTTTGGGAGTTCTCACTTCACACATCTGTATTTCTTGCGAAATGGTTATCCACCAAAGTGCAGGATCTCTTGCCACATGTCCACTTTGATCAACGATCCATATGGGCTTCGTGTCTTTAGGAGTTCTTTACTCAAAACTGCTTGCCTCCCCCCCCGGAGTATGAAATATATGAATACGGGAATCGTTTGACATGTGTCCCCCGCTCAGATCTATGGATAGGAATTGCACAAAATTCACTCTATCTTCTCTACATATGAACAAGAGCTGTGACATTAGCTTAACTTTGGGTGCTTATCTCACTTTGCGAAGATTGAAAGTCAGATTTTAATTGATCATGGAGATCAGCGACTAAGAGAGATAGAGGGGGACGAAGTTGCACATGGTTTAATATCAAAGGGTGGTCCCACAATTTAAACCAGTGTTTTCGCTCGGGGGTACATGGCATCACCAGGTGCATTGTAGAGCGAAAATAGGGTTACTTCAAACCACCACCTCATACCCCCACAAAATAGAGAAATGCAAAGTGACGCTAGAGAAACACCTGTGATCTATTTCATGTATCTCATTCACCCTCCAGCCTGTCACACCTTCCACATCATGTACCCCATTCACCTTCCAGCCTGTCACACCTTCCATGTCATGTACCTCGTTCACCCTCCAACCTGTCACACTTTCCACATGAGTTACCCCATTTACCTCATCACCTATACTTGTCCCCACGTCATCCTATTCGTGAGAAATTACTCTTTCTCGTAACTGTTAGCCATCACATAACGAGCCAACACTGAGCTACCTATCACATTATCACTCCCCCCATATTTTCAACTGATATTCTTTTTCCAGTAAACGCATCCGAAGAACAAATAACAATGGAATCAGATGATGAGGATAGTAAACAAATGATTATGGTTTCCTGAATGGGCATGTGTGCCCAATTCAAAGAACAAAGGAAAACAAGAGTTTCTACGAGTACATGAAGAGACAGATGAAAGCGCCAACTCAAACAACATTTGGTTGTTGTCGTTTCATTCAAATTACATTATATTTTTAGGAGATATTGTATGAAGTCCAACGGTTTTTGAGTTGTGATAATTTTTGTATAAATAGATAGATTTCAGATCTATTAATGGTTGCTTCGTGCCAGATGTAATAAAGAAGCTCTCTTTTTGAGTATTAATACAAGTGCAAACATAGTTTCTAATTTTTGTTCAGTTTGAGTTATGCGTTTCCTCTGTATTTTCATTTCTATGAATTTCTTTACATAATTCCTTGAAAAGCGATTGATTGCAATTTAGTATTACAACTATTGTGATCATATTATACCAACAATTCATTAGGTAAGAAATATTTCCTCTGTATTTACTATGAGTAAAACAAGACCTACGTTTTACGTGAATTACTGCATTTCATATCCTTTTCAAAGGTGCCTTCTCTACTTTTCTTCCACTGCAAACAAGGTGAGACTCATCTGCAATTGATGCCTAACTTTGTTTAATAGTTTTGTAACTTTATTTCACACCATTTGATATTATAATTGTGACTCAGAAAATGGAATACAACCTCTATACTATTCTATTATTAATTTCATTGAAAGGTTATTTGTTATAGAACTAAAGGTAAGAAAATAACTCATTTAAAACATTTTCTTTAAACACTCTTGATGCCTGACATTACTCTTTGAGCCGTAGAATTAATCTCAAGAACAACAGGAGGCTCATCTATAGGATTAGAGTAGACATATTTTGAATTGCATGTCTAGGTCAAATTGTAAAATTGTCAAGATCTAGATGAGGTGGTTGGGAGTGCAAGAGGCACTATCTAACAAGTCCATTTATTTCTCACAATGTTAGTGGAATTTTTTATCTGATTGAGGAGTAGATGGAGAAATAAGTGAGGTGTGAAAATGGATGGAATAACATGTATACTAAAACATTTCTAGGAATAGTGTGATTTTAGCAATGAAACTAGTGACACATGTGCAATGCTTTATAATTGTGAGATGGCATGCTAATACATATATTTTAAATTTTTCTAAATAGTGTGCTTTTGGAAATGGAACCACTATTACATGTCCTATGGTGGTATATAACATGATCACATAAGAATCGATCAATGCCAAAACTTATAGTGTCAAACCTCGATTTCATATGCCAAATGCATAACTAATGATATTATCCTTTCTTAACTTACTTAAGGTTTTTCTTTTTTATCCAGTTTACAATGCCTGAGGAAAACCCCTATGTACTTCTCCTCCTTTCAAGGATGGTACCCAGGGTAAATCCTAGATTATTTAGGGTAGAAGGCCATTACAACAATACACTCATTATGATCTCAGCATGTCACTTATGGGAATAAAACTTAGGTGGGAAGGATAACACTCCATCCCACAACCACTCAGGATAGACCCAATTGACACTTAACTTAATTTATCACAATCCAGTAATACATTTGTGCTAAATAATAGAAAAACATGTAAAATAACCCCAAACAAAATGATAACTAATATATGTATTTCACTAAGATAGCATAGTCAAAGAACAAACATACAAGGACATTAATATTTATTGGTTCAAATAACCAACAAATAACTTTCAATTGAGTCATATAGAAAGAAGTAGATACAAAACTCTCAACCTATTTCTCTTTACTTAGAAAATAGGGATATTTAACTAACTACAATTGTGAGTTACACTACATAGTCCATAGGCTGGCCTCCAATCTAGCACAATGCTATTAAAATTGCATTATTTTACAGTAAACTTCTTTACATCTCAACGTCTACAAGCATGATATAGTCAAAATTAAAAAAAAATCTAGCATTTTTAGTGTGATACAATCAATACTTGCATAAAACATGGGCACATGGTGTTTCCTACCAAGTTTCCCAATATAAGCTCAATAAAGATCAACATCAATTTGGTGAATAATAAATTAAATAAATAGTAAAAGCTTATTTAAGAGTACACTTGATCTATAGGAAACATTCACTACAAGGAAATAGGGTTTAATGAAGTCCCCTCTCCCATGTCTTCTATAGAAGAGGTGGAGGGTAAAGGTTTGGTGGGAAAAGTGCTTCAACATTGTCTAGGCACTAAATTAGGCACAATTTGTGCCCCAAACTGATTACATTTTTGGCCAATAGTCGACACTAAATCCGACGCTAATGGCGCCCATTTTAGCGCAGACTATTCAAACAAAACGAAAAAATAAAACAAAATCCCGCAATTGATTTGTGTTATAATTTGTCACCTCAGGTCATGCAACATTTAAATCTGGCAGTGAAAGATCATTAATAAAATTTTCAAAAGGTTTTTTGGCTTTGCTTTTGTAAAATGTCCAAATCACTGAATAATTTTGACAAACAATTATTATGGAAATATGGAGTGAACAAAGAAAATGTGTAATCTATTGGATCCCTGATGATGGTGGGAAGATATATTGATGCACCCCTCCTCCCTTGTTGTGGATTTTACTAAAAAAAATTGATTTATGGGTGTGATTCGACCCCTAGCAGTCACAAAATCAATTTGTGCATGTCATTCACCCCCTACCAGAGATGAAAATAAAATCCATTTCCATCCATTTCACACTACTGTTGTTTATAACAGTTAGAGGGAAGGGAGAAAAACATACAATGAAAAGAGAAGAGATTTTCCACAGTCTCGAGGAAAAATATTCTCCCTAGGATGCCAAAAAATGTCAAGCAGTAGAGGGAAATGAGCAAAGGGATTTGATTCTTTCTAGAATGAGGTATTTCATACTCAATTTATATATTTGTACATGTTTCCATTGCTTGTTTGAATTGTATTTTTTTAGTTTTTTATTTCAAAATTATAAAATAAGAAATTTCCTCTATATATATAGGGTTTTTTATTTTTATTTTTAAATTTAAAATAAGAAATTTATTGTACATATATAGGAACATGACAATGAGAAACTGAAAGAGGCAATGGCTTCTATATTGGGGTTAGAAGCAGTGAATAAACTAGTAAGTATGGACTTGTCCTTGCTTTCCAAATGCGTGGAAGAACGATCTAATAAAGGCACTGAAACAACCCAACCAAAGCAACCTTGTCAAAGGGAATCAATTGATTCCCCATAAAATCTTGGATCATGCAAAATATCAATAAGGAAAGAGTATAGAGAGCCACCAATGACAAGGCACAAGTATAGCGAGCCTCCAAGAACAAGGCACAAGTCATAGCGAGCCTTCAAGGACAAGACACAAGCCATAGTGAACCTCCAAGGACAATACACAAGTCATATCGAGCCTCCAAGGACAAGAAAAATGTCACAGCGAGTCTCCAATGAGCATGACAAAGACATAACAAATCCTAGAAGGAGCAAGAACAACTGTAGCGAAATTCCCCAGACAACTGCAGAGAAAAACTAAGTGCGCAAGAGAAATAGAAATATGTTACAATCATTGAAGGAGCTCATATATATATATGTCCAACATGAATCTTACATGAATTTACATTATGGCCAACTTTCACTTCACATAACCAACGTCTAGCCTTAGTGGAGATGCTATTTAGGATTTAGCTCATTTCTTGAGCCACCTAGGCTTTCTTCTCTACATAAACTTTGGTATCATCAAGATACATCCTTACTTTCCTATGTAAGACATCAAATTCTAAATAAAACTGGAGGTGATCTTAGAGTTTCAATTCATCCTAAGTAACATAGCCCCACATTGTGTACTTGATTCCTATAATATTTTCATTCATCCTCACTTCCTCAAGAACTTCTTCATATTTGAACATCCAAGTACCTTTTTCTTCTTTCTCCAAGGCCACCTTAGCTCATACCTCCACTAGCTTCTTCTCAGTCTTCTCTATCCTTTTCCCTTTCTTTTTGATATTTAACTTTCTCTTTTCTACCATATTTTATGTGTTGGCCCCCTATTATGAGCTAACCCAATGCTTAGTTTCTAGTATTCAACTTCTTTGAGCATTTCGTTTATCCTTATTTCCTTTTTTATACATTAGAAACCCCTATTTTAATATTATGATGGGAGTGGGGTGGGTTGGATTTCTCTATGCCCTGAGAAGATGAGACCTAAAAACCCTAATATCCTCCTATGCTTTATAATTATTTGAACCCCCTTCTCCTCCTCTAAAAGTAGGCATGTTTCCAATTACACCACAAGAGTAAATAGAAAGTTAAATCTCAATTCAAACATTGTTCCTGAAAAATTAAGGACCAAGAAAGACATTCAATTTATTTTGTAAGTATATCAAATGCCTAGGAGTAATCAAAACATTTCCAGGGCTATGGAAAAGAGACAAGAAGTTCCAATATGAAAACCAACTTTATATATAATTTTTTAAGTCATTTTATCAAACATCTTGCAGCTTACTAATCTGAATCAATTTAGTATCATTAAAGGGCCACAATGCATTTTAGACCTCTATCCACTATCGTACAAAAAGGGGGGGCATAGTTGAATCTAAAACATGTTAGAGAAATACTGCAAAAAGAGAGAGGTTACCTTGGATTTATGGCACAACAATAGTTCTAAGTGTAGTTCTGGGTGCAAATTGCATACCCATAAGATACAATTCTAGATTTTAAACCTTCACTTTTGGACACAGAATACTAAATAAATGATAGCTAACTACCTAGTTGGTAAGAAAGGAAAGTTGTCTTCACAAGCCAAGTGGATATCAGTCTTCTTTCAACCAAAAATTGGATATCGCTCTTCTTTTGACAAACAATTGGATATGACTCTAATTTTGACCAACAATTTCACCATATGTACCAGAAATTGAGTACAATTACCTCTTAAAGTGGGAAGAAAATAATGAGGATCTTAGATCACATCACGCGCACTGGGATCACAATAGCCAAATTCAACATGAATATTTTAGTCTCATATTTATGGCACAATAGTATTTCCAAGTGAATTTCTGGGTGCAAATTGCATACCCATAATATACAATTCTAGATTTTAAACCTTCAACACTTGGATATCACTCTTCTTTTGACCAACAATTGGATATTACTCTTATTTTGACCAACAATTTCACCATATGTACCGGAAATTGAGGACAATTGCCTCCTAAAGTGGGAAGAAAATAATGAGCATCTTAGATCACATCACACACACTGGGCTCACAATATCCTAATTCAACATGAATATTTTAGTCTCATCTTTATGAGATACACACAACACTCATAATATATTGGTAGGAACAATTCCTTTGCCACTCGTGAGCAAGAGATGATGGTATAAGGAATTATAAAACACACCACAACTGAATAAAAATGAAAATGAAAAAAATACTTAAGAAGGTGTCTTGACTAGCAATATCTTCAAGTGGGCCCTAAATTTAAGAGGATTGATTAACCCCTATAAAATATCTTATCTCAACTCAAAATAACATTAACTTTATTTCACCAACAAATAATTTCTATGTATAATGTCTAATACATAGCTTTTGTACTTATAACCCTAACTGTGTGAAATAAAAAATCTATCCAAAATTAAGCTATAGATAAGAGTGTTTATAATAGGAATTTCTTGGATCTATTAAGTCTTCTAGGGAGTTCCCAAGATTGGTAAAGCTAATATTATTACCATAGTCACTAGCTTCCTCACCCCATGGATCTATCATTTTGGAAGGTTGCTAAGGAAACAAATTTTGGGGCACACTATCCTTGTTCATTGGTGTAGTTAATGGCATGTTGTAGAGTGTTTGTGGGTCTATCTTCCTTCTTGATCAACCAACATTATGGGATACTATGGATTGTAGTTCCATCTTCCTCTTTTCTTGGGTTAAAAAAATGTTAAAAGTGCATGTTCATGGGCCCATTGTCTTTCTTAGACAAGCTACAATAGTGGGTCAAGTCTACATTTCCTAGATGACTAATTACCACTTGTCATATAGGCCCTTTACTAACATTAGGATTCCATAGAGGCTACATAATAGAATGTATTATGTAGCCTATTCAAGTCCTTTTAATTTATAAGTGTTTGTGAGAAGACATTTAGTGCTGATGAAACATTTACATAATCATTCTATAGTAATAACACTACATATCCATTAAAAAAATAATTCATAAATAATTATAATATCTATCACTATCAACCATTCATCAACGTCTAGGAAAACTTAGACATTTTAAACCTCATAACAAATTTCCAAAATAAACATTACAAGTCATTAATCAATAAACTATTAATGTCTAGAAAATTGGTCAATGCAATATGTATTGAGCTTAAAAGAGGCAATGTCCAAGGTTTTTGGAGAGGGAAAATTTCCATAAAAGATGAAAAAATATACCAATTCTAGGGCTCATCATACTCCCCAACTTGAAGGTTTTCATTCCCTTTATGCAAAAGAAAGAAAGAAAGGAAATTGATCAAACTACTAGTTATCATCTCTTGACTACCCCTCCTACTGTTGAATGCTATCGTCACTATCTATTGTAGAATTTGCATGTGGTTCTACAATTATGGCTACATTTTATGGGTCTTCCCTTATTTATGTCCTTGCTTCTTCTTTTCCTTTTCATATGAATATGAATTTGAAAAGAGTTGTCGAGTGTTTCTTACCACATTGATTGTGAGGGGTACTAATTGCCCTTATTGTGATATGTTGATCTCAATAGCCCTCTTTGATATTAGGCATTCCTATATAAAGCCATAAGAAACCATTGTTATTTTAGGTACAAGGCATAGAATCTTGCAGTTGGTATACAAGATCTTATTAACATACTCTATAACCTGTTCACACATGGCCATTTATCTTATCATGTCTTTAGTCTTCTCTCCAGTCTCTTGTAGCTACTTAACCATCTCAATTTTTAGCTCAACATTATCATTCAATAGTGATTATAAAATACAAGAATATTTGAAATAGGTAGGAGAAAACTTTTCATCCAATGACTTAATTACTTATTGGTACTTTTGAATAGAGATGATGCCCTTTCCTCGTTCTTAAGATTTGGTTTTCCACATAGTTGTTTCACCCATATAAATCTATAGTTCCTTCATTATCTCTTTAATATATGAATATTTACATATTATTTCTCTTCAATAATGGAGATCTTGAACCTTGGTGGGGTAATGGAGTCCTCCCATCAAACGAAATCGTCAACATATATTGGATCCACATCCTTCATTGAAGAACCCTCTTTAGTAACTTTAGGAATATTCATTTTTGGTTCTCCAACAGGCTAGGGAATCCTCTACTTGGTTCTTCATCACGTGATGATAATGGGTTTTTCTACTTCTATTGTAGTAGGCATCAAATTTGTAGTGGAAGATGTAGGCTCTACAAGATATACACTTGTTGTGTATCCTCTTCAATGATTCCTTCTAGTTCATGTACTCTAACTTCTACACCTTATCTAGCTTGGGTGTTGGTGAATTGATCCTAGGTTAAATATGGTTTCTTCTTTGTGTTGATGATTGCAGCTATGTGAGACATTCTCCATCTTACAAAATTGTGAGATGTGGATCATTGCAACTATGTGAGTCTTTCTCTAGCTTACAAACCTAAGAGAAATCCCTTAAGAAGGGTACGTGGTTCCTACTTGAGATAGAGATGGAACGTAGAGATGACCTCCTCCATTCAGAGAGTTGAGAAGAAATCCAGATGATTATCTAGTGGGAAAAGCAATATGTTGAGTTAGATGTGCCTATGATTGAGCACAAGGTGATCATGTGAAATCCCAAAGTGTTGGGTGCATCCTCATGTGAACATAAATGAACATGATGTATTAGCCTCCTCTGATCAGCAGAGTTGACAAGAAACTCCAGATGATTCTTCTGTGTGAGGCAGTGGGAAAGAAGATCTGTAGAGTGGACGTGCTTGTGGATGAGCACTAGTGGGTGTATCAGATCCTTTGCTATATTTTACAAGAGTTAGATAGGCATGTAACCCTAATTGTAATGTAAAGGGTACACGTCGGCCCCACCTTAATGTGACTATTAATTAATGTAAAAGATAATTAATCTAGTTAATATTAATTATATTATAATATCGTGAGGTTGGCCCTATTGTGCCAATAGACACTTCTGTTGACAGGTTCAATTTAGTATAAGTAAAGGTAGATTATCCATTGTGGAATCATATCTTTCAAGTGAGTTTGGAAATTTCAGAAAGTACACCTTCTTGGGAAAAGTGCACACCTCTCCTAGGTGCTAGTATTATAGGGTTTGAGAACCCTCTTGTGTGCTAGGTCTTTTTGGTGGTGAAGGTCTTTCTCTTGAATAATATAGCAAAGGATTTACGTGGGTTTTCTTCCCTTCTTGAGAAGGGTTTCCCAGGATACTTCTTGTGTTCTTGTGCATGGTGTTTCTTCTTGTGATCTTGGTTGTTGCAACATTATTGTTCATGGTTAAGATAAATGGAAAATTGGAATGAAATACATAATTAACCTATATTATTGAAAAATCAACATGGTATTAGAGCATACGCCTTGAAAGAACCCATTGCACAACCATCCACCAAGTCTCAAATCACATTTTGCAGAACCGTACTGTTGGTCACTATAATTGCTTAATTAATTTTAAACAACCAAGTGAAACATAAATTATCAACCCAGGGAAGTCTTTTGTTTCAAATATAGCTGCGCACTATATATGCTCAATTCCAAAAGCACTTAGTGTTGTAGTAAAGAAATCATTCTATCTAACTTGCTGAAATGAACTGAAGTTCTGAATTGTATCACAGGAAAGAGATCTCCCTATTGCAATTCTTTATAGTTCAAATTAAGAATCCTGGATTACATTTTAAAATAACATTGCAATGGGTAAGAACAACTATCTTGTAATCAGAGAACAGGACCCTTTCTCTCAAACAGAGACTCAATACTAA
>ML780092.1:198539-216039 GCA_009831015.1 Picea engelmannii
CATGCAAAACAAATTAAACATGTAGTAATGAGAAAGGACGTTATGTACCTTGGAATGATCAAGTGGAATGATAATATAAGTCTAAATATAGGTGATGAAGGGTATAATCATGGCAAAAAAATATGGGCAAAAAGGGTACAATACATGGTCCTAACACGTACGACCCTTCTAGGGTTTCCAGAAAATTTTGTACGACCCTCCTTTCACTGGTGATCCATCCCTTAATACTTGGATGTTGGGGACAATTTTTCATATAAGAGTATGGCCTCCTCCATCACATCTCTATAATTTCTCAAAGTGAAATTTTGAGCATTTTGAAATTTTGTCCCTAGGGTTTCTAGGGTTTCGCTATTTTCTACAGAAATTTTAGAACTAGGGTTTCTACAACTCATTGAAGGAGCTCTTCAGCTCACTAGTGTTCTCCTATATTTCAAAGGATTATTTTTGGCATTCATAAGTCCAACAAAACCTAAAAGTGCTAGCCTAGCCTATACGTTAGGTTTTCTAGCCCAATTGAAAAGGGTTTGTGCAGAAACTAAAATTATGATGAGCATACCTATGATGGAAGATAAGCTTGAAGGATAAATCAACTTCAAGTTCCTGAAAGACAAGACTTCATAAGAAGAATTATTGTGGGTGATAAAAAAAGGTGACACTATGACTATCCTCTTCATGAAGATGTCAAGAGGAAAGAAACCATCTAGGTGCCATTGGAGAAATCATATCAGCACCCTCAGGTATGCACTTGTATATATATTATTTGTATCATTATCATGAGAAAAATTATAGTAGTCTTCTTATTGAATACATGGATCCAAAAGGATCTCAGTACATTCAAGAAGAACAACACACTAGAAGTGATGACCCCATGATTGATTGTTATATTTGTCATTCCTCTAACCTATAATTCTAAAATTTTTCTACATTACAAGTAGGTGTTGTAGCTGTAAAAACAATCCTTAATTTGTTTTGATTCTAGAGATGTACTGATTATTCTCCTTTAGGAGATATTATTTTTTTGTTCCTTCTTGTTTTCTTGTTCCAAACAGGTTAACAAAAAAGGAATATGTTTTTCCTTCAAAGGGAGCCACTTGACTCAGAGGGAGTCAAAACTATTTAAAGAAAGAGGAAGAATAGAATAATCATTGAGACAAACAATGCAATAATGCATGGTCAAAATACTTCTAGGATTCCATGGGAAGAAGCATGCTTGACACAATATATGTTTAGAACAAGAGTCTTCAACAGATTTTGAAAAACATAACACCTGAAGAAGTCTTCACCAAAATGAAGGTTGAGATTGAACACTTCGGGTTATTTGGGTGCCCATTGTATTTTCATGTACCCAAAGGGAAAAAGTCCAAGATAGATCCTTTAGAAAGAAAGGATACAATGAATCCTCAAAGACATCACTGGTCAAAGATAGATCAAGAAAAGAAGAGACGTTGTCCTTGAAGAAGAGATAGTCTTTCAAAGATCCAAAGAATCTCATATGGAGATTGACAGTAAAACAATACCTTCTCCCCCTTCATCAGTTCAGAGGGAGACATACATTATTCCAGTTGATCCAGTTGCTCCAGTTGATATATTCAAAGATATTGTAGTAGGGCATAAAAGGCATACCTAGGCTCACTCTACAAGAGGCAGAGAAACATACAAGCCTCTCAAGGCACATCCTGAGAAAGAAAATAAGATTTTCGAACTATTCTTCAGTCATGAGCCACTTCATTAATGCTGAGCCTCCTTGTCTTAGAGAAGCAACAAGATAACATGTATGGAAAGATGCCATAACATAAGAATACTAGTATATCTTAAATAATGATGTATAAGATATTATCCAGGGACCAAAAGGGAAGTTCATGATAACTTCCAAGTGGATCTATAAGATCAAGCATGTAACTGATGGAAGTATCGAGAAATACAAAACGAGTTCTATAGCCACAGGTTTATCACAAATAGAGGGAGTTTTCTATGATGAGACACTTGATCCAGTAAACCTTATACACTTCCATCCGTACTACCATCCATGAGTTGAAAACTATATCAGATAGATATATTCTTGATGATTTGGATTTCATCAAGATTGTTGTTGATCCAAACCTATATTATTACAGTGTTGGTGACGAGAGCCTAATTTTGAAGACTTATTTAGAAAGCCTTGTTGTTGGATACAAGTAATCCTTGACTTCTGAATTCAAGATGAAGAATCTGAGTATGATGCACTACTTCTTGGGACAAGAAGTATGACATAGAACCGATAAGATTTTCCCGAGTCAAGGAAAATATATAGTGATAATATTAAAGAAGTTCAGTATGAAAGAATGAAAAATCCACCATGATGGATTTAAATAAGAAGATGATGATTCAGATGAGACTGATCCAAATATGATTGGATCATTGATGTATTTGGTTAACACCAGACTTGATTTATGCCATGCAATGAACTTAGTCATTTCATGAGTCAACCAAGACAGACTCACTAGACAACAACAAAACATGTATTGAGATATATATGAGGCACAATTAGATATGGCCTGAGATATGCCTCCAGTGTGAACTTGAGTTTGTAGGATATGTCGATTCAGATTGAGTAGAAAGTATAGTGGACAGGAAGAGCACATCCTGTTGATGTTCTACCACAAATTTTTCCACGATTTCCTGATGCAGCAGGAAAAAAAACCATGTGGCCTTGAGTACCACAGAAGCAAAGTATATAGCATCGAGTGTATGAAGAAATGTGGCTTCACAAGCTTCTGACCAATTTACTTGACCATGAGATGGATCCTATGATGATAACCAAGAGTTGTTTATAAAGCTCCTTGAGAACCCAGTGTTTCCTGATGGATCAAAACACGATGAGATGAAATATTATTATATCATAGATATGATACAGAGAAAAAATGTACACATACAGTACCTTCCTACACATAATAAGATTGTAGATATCTTCAGAAAACTAATTTCATGAAGAATTCCTTACTAGTTGAGAGGGAGTATTGATGACTCCAACCAAGAAAAAATTTAGATTACATCCATGTGATACTTGACATGATGAAGAATGCATCCATAACTGAGAGGGAGTGTTGATGATTGCAGCTATGTGAGACATTATCCAACTTACAAACTTGTGATATGTGGATCATTGCAGCTATGTGATTCTTTCTCTAGCTTACAAACCTGAGAGAAATCCCCTAAGAAGGGTATGTGGTTCCTACCTGAGACAGATCTGGAATGTAGAGATGACCTCCTCCATTCAAAGAGTTGAGAAGAACTCCTTATGATTATCTAGTGGGAAAGGAGATCTGTTGAGTTAGACATGCCTATGGCTGAGCACAAGGTGAACGTGTGAAATCCCAAAGTGTTGGGTGCATCGTCATGTGAACATAAATGAAGATGATGTATTAGCCTCCTCTGAGAAACAAAGTTGACGAAAAAATCTAGATGATTCTCCTTTGTGAGGTAGTGGGAAAGAAGATCTATAGAGTGGATGTGCCTGTGGATGAGCACAAGTGAACGTGTGAATATCTGGTTCTTCTTTGTAATGCAGTGAGCCAAAGATATGGACATCCCTATGGATGTGCCCCTAGTGGATGAGAACTAGTGTATGTATCATATCCTTTGCTATATTGTACAAGAGTTAGACCTGCCTGTAACCCTAATTGTAATGTAAAGGGTACAGGTTGGCCCCACCTTAATGTGATTGTTAATTAATGTAAAAGATAATTAATCTGGTTAATATTAATTACATTATAAGCTAGTGAGGTCGACCCTATTGCGCCAATAGACACTTCTATTGACAGGTTCAGTTTAGTATAAGTAAAGGTAGATTCTCCATTGTGGAATCATATCTTTCAAGTGAGTTTGGAAATTTCAGCAAGTACACCTTCTTGGGAAAAGTGCGCACCTCTCTTGGGTGCTAGTCTTCTAGGGTTTGATCACCCTCTTGTGCACTAGGTCTTTTTGATGGTGAACGTATTTCTCTTGAATAATATAACAAAGGATTTGGCTAGGTTTTCTTCCCTTGTTGAGAAGGGTTTCCAATGATACTTCTTGTGTGCTTGTGCATGGTGTTTCTTCTTGTGATCTTGGTTGTTGCAGCATTATTGTTCATGGTTAAGATAAATGCAAAATTGGAATGAGCTACATGCTTAACCTATCTTATTGAAAAATCAACACTTTGTAAGGCATCCACAATTAACAACATAATTAGCTTGCAGTATGCCAAGGAACATTTTCTACCATATTTCACTTCTATAGTCATTTTTTGTATTGATTGTAACAAAAAAAATGGTATGTTGATGAGTCTTTGGTGCTTCAAGTTCTTTAGGAACTTGAAATTGTAAGAAAGTAGAATTTTGTGCCTATCCCATAAGTGATATGATGGATAACATGTAGGGCTATCTCATCCCATAGTACCAATAGTCTCTATTTTATAAAATAGAAGGTTTTTTTAGCATCATGAAACTCTAACTTATTATTGAACCAAAATTTTCCTATTGTTGAAAGGATAGTCACCTGATTAATGGAATCCTCGATGAATTCCATAACCAACTCCTAAATTGTGGAAGCATTTATGTGGAAATGTTGGGAAAATTATAGAGAAATTGCATCATGTACCCTTGAAATTGGCTGAAAATGTCATCCATTATGCTTTCTCAAATATCCAAAACACTATAGTATTGTTGTAGACAAGGTATGTGTTTATAGGATTAGGTTTTTTTTGTCCTTCACCCATCATTGTTGTTGAATTCTATTCTCTATCTGCTACTCAATAATTCCACTCAACCCTTCTTCATCTCTACGTTCAAACTATTTTATGACTCTTCAGTGCCACATTAAAATGATACATTTAATTCTATAGTGCTCCATATAGGATTTGAAATTGGCCATTACCATATCAATTTGCAAAATTTCACTTAAGATCAACTGTAGATATGGGGAATATGGTGAACCTTTAGTTCCCATAACTGTTCATTAATCTTTTAATATTTAATTTCCATGTCAAATTACTATATTCATAGCATTAAAATGTCATTACCTCATCACTTGTCATAAATCAATCAATCTATATCTATCACATCAACTTTTCAATGCCATCCATTTACAAATTCAATGACCTATGGATATGACCACATCTAATGATGATTTAGGTGGGATAATTGGAAGTGCAATGATTTTTCAACTTAGTCAAAACAAATGTTTACAAATCCCTCCCCCTGCCCCCAACCAACTAAAGATATGTCTCTCCTTGGGAAACAAAGTATAATGTAATGGTTGAGGAATATAGGAGGTGTGTGGGAAATATTTTATAAATGTAGCCACTACACAGAGTTGACCCAAAAATATACCTTGGGATCAACATGATGTTTATTACTCTTAGTCCTTCACAAAATTGCCAGAGGGTTTCTCTTAGTATCCTCTTGTGCTCCAATCCCAGTTAAAGATAGTAGTATGGGTCATAGTCAACATGGAGCATACCCTTGAAAGAGTATTAATGGGATGCTTACAAAGTTTTTTTCGAGTACCATAGTGACTTATTAGACACTAGAAAAACATATTTCATCAATTTCAAGTCACTTGGTATCATGTTAAGTCAATTGCAAGGTGTCAGATGCAGTTGGGTCAGTGCCTCTAGTATTCGTTTGAGGGATAGTAGTGGTGAATAGATTTCAGGTTCATGATTTTTCATAGCCTATTATTACTTATTGGACAACGTTATAATTTTCATTTATACCCTTATGTCCATCAACACCTTGATGGAACCCAAGTAGACTCATCCTGCCCTTGTTTGTCTTGCCTCGAGACCATGCTATTTTCCCATAGGGGGAGGCCCTCCTAGGATTTTTTTGAGTTATGAAACCCTCCCACATCTGAATTCCATATTCCAAGGCTACTTAGTTCAGATTTCATAAGTTGAGGATGCAATTTGCAAAAAAATCAACATTGGCCCCATTTGCTTGTCATTAAGCGGGTTCCCATAAGGACATGGTATTCCACATAAGATTAAATTAAATATGTTAATTATGTGGAAATTATAGTTGTTTCATCATGTAGGGATCGAGATAATATTTCCAATGGACTATCATGATCCTGATTCTGAGTTCCTATGACTGGTCTACGAAGGGCCAAACTTTTACATTTCTTAAAGGGCCATAATCCATAGCTGTGAATTATTGGTCAGTTTATATTAGTATATATGAATTGAAATGGAAATTAGGCATAAATGTGATTTAGGGAAGTGAAATACCTCTCCAATGGTATATTGCGTGCCTAGTTTCGACCCTCGGTTGATGAGAACGAACCTTCACAAATTCGTGACTAGTTTCATAGGCCAGATTAGTAGCAACCGTTCAGGGTTAAAAGTTTGTTGTTGAAAACATCCAATTCAGAAACTCATTTGTCCCATACTATATTAGAATCAAATAAATTTCCAACGATGCCTGATTCACCTCAATCTGTAATATACCAGATATAAAAAGTATGCAAAACAAATATAAAATGCTAGAAATGGCAGAATAACAACAATATAACTAGAACATTCACCACAATAGCACTGAAATTATATAAGAATAACAACAAAAATAACACTTTGAATATGAAAGTAATGTTCATGGGCCTCTTCAAGGGGGCAACCTCAAGTTGAGAAGAGCTCTATTACAATAATATCCAAGCTAGGGTTCTCATACCCTCGACTCCTATTTATACTAAATATGTCTATCAACAGAAGCATCAAGAGGAAGATCCTTCTAGAAGCGAAAGATTCTATTAGGTCTTCTTACATCCGACTTATTCTATTTTATTGCAAGGCCTTATTAATATTGAACTTTATTACATCTGGATATATTTTTCTACCTATGTGTGGGTTAGGACCCTAACATGTCCTCCCCCTTAAAAACAACCTTGTCCTCAAGGCTGGAGATGTGGAAATTGTTGCAGAATGGTAGTTGGTTCCCAAGTGGCACCTACTGGAGTTGTATCTTTCCATTGGATTAACACTTCCTTGATGGTTCTCTGACACAGGCGATGCTCACATTGGTCCAAAACTGCTCGTGGTTGTAGCCAAATGGATCCTTCTTCGGCTAACTCGGGAAGGTTGGTTTCAATCACCTTCTTTAAGTAGGAAATATGAAAAACAGGATGCATCTTCGAATGACTGGGAAAAGCTAACTGATAGGCCACCTATCCCACACGCTTGAGAACTATATAAGGACCATAAAATTTGGGCACTAGCTTCTGACAATGCTCAACCTTGAGGGAATTCTGCTTGTAAGGTTGTAGGCGAAGAAACACCTGATCTCCTTCTTCAAATTGACATTCAGAGTGACCTTGATTTGCTTGTTGCTTCATGCAATTCTGTGCCATGATGAAATTCTCTTTGAGGGTATGAAGAATAGCCTCTCTTGATGTAAGTGTTTGGTCAACTGCCTGGACCTTCGAGACACCAGGTAAGTATGAAAGAATTGAAGGTGGCTTCTGTCCATATACCACTTCAAAAGGAGTCATGCATGTAGTTGTATGGTATGAAGTGTTGTACCACCATTCAGCTAGGGGTAACCATTGAGCCCACTGATTTTTCTTTTCCAAGGAAAAACACCTCAAATATGTTTCCAAACACTTGTTGACAACTTCTGTCTGACCATCAGTTTGGGGATGATAAGTTGTACTGAGATACAATTGGGTGCCTTGTAGCTTGAACAGTTCTTGCCAAAAATTGCTTGTGAAAGTTGGGTCACGATAAGAAACAATAGAGTGTGGCATGCCATGAAGATTTAATACCTGGTCCATGAACATTTGAGCCACCGTGGATGCTGTAAACATGTGTTGAAGAGTGCATAAATGAGCATACTTGGAAAGGCGATCAACAACCACCATGATGACTGATTTACTTCCCAATTTGGGTAAGACTGTAATAAAATCCATATAGATGTCCTTCCAAATAGTAAGTGGAATCAAGAGAGGTTGTAGTGTGCCCAGATATTTGACTGTTTCTCCCTTGTTGCATTGACACACATCACATTCAGCAACAAAAGTATGAATTTCCTGTTTCATACCATCCCAGAAAAAAGAACGTTTGACCCTGTCATAGGTTTTGGTGAACCCTGAGTGCTCCGTTGTAGGTGTAGCATGAAGCTCAGAAAGTACCATGGATTTAAGATTTGATTGTTTACTTAAATACAAATGGAATTTGTATCAAAGTTCATCATGGAGCCAAGAGTACCCTGGGGAAGCCGGAGCACTGGACTTCAATAGTTGGATTAGCTGCAAACTTTTGGGATCTTGTAGCCATTCCTGGAAAACATCTTGGAGCCAATATGGTACAATGAAGGAAAGAGAAAAAAGGGATCCTTCATCTTCATATTTGCAGGAAAGTGCATCCGTAACCATATTTTCTTTGCCTTTCTTGTAAATGATTTCATAATCATAGACAAATATCTTAGTTACCCATTTTTGTTGCTCCGAGGAGGAAATGCGTTGTTCCAGAAAATACTTGAGGCTTTGATGGTCTGTCTTAATTTGGAAGCATTTCCCCAATAGATAAGAGCGCCACAAATCAATGGCATGCAGAATAACCAACATTTCCTTTTTATAGATAGATTTTCCCAGATTTCTTTCAGATAGTTGCTTGTTGGTAAAGGCAAAAGGCTAACCCTCTTGCATAAGGACAACACCAATTCCTTTGCCTGAAGCATAAAATTCCAAGACAAAGGTATTTGTGAAATCAGGAAGGGCCAGGACTAGAGTGGTGCACATGGCCATCTTTAGGGTTTGAAAAGATTGAGCAACAACTGGAGTCCAAGTGAAAGAGTTCTTTTTTAGGAGACCAATGAGAGGTGCTGCAATCTTTCCGTAATTCTTAACAAACTTGCGATAATAACCTGTTAAGCCCAGAAATCCACGCAAGATTTTGAGAGTCTTTGGGTGAGGCTAGTCTTGCATAGCTTCAATATTTTTAGGATCCACCCTGATGCTCTCTTTGCCAACCAGATGACCCCAATACTCTACTTCTGAGGTGCCAAAAGCACATTTAGACTGTTTTAGGAAAATTTGGTGTTGAGAGAGTAGATGGAGAACTCAATCCACATGAGCAAGATGTTCTGGCCAGGTCTTTCTATAGATGAGGATATAATCAAAGAAAACTAAGAAAAAATGATAGAGAAAAGGATGAAATACATGATTCATGAGGCTTTGGAAGGTGGAGGGGGAATTACAAAAGCCAAAGGGCATGACCAAAAACTCATAGTGGCCCTCATGAGTTCTAAAGGAAGTCTTGGGAATGTATACCTCTTTCATATGTATCTGGTAGTAGCCCAAACAAGGATCAAGTTTAGTAAAGAATTGGGCCCCACTCAGTTTATCCAGGAGGTCATCAATGACAGGAATGGGAAATTTTTCTTTAATGGTAAGTTTGTTGAGGGCACGAAAGTCGGGACACATTCGTCAAGAACCTTATTTCTTCAGGACCATGACCATAGGAGAAGAGTAGGGGATCATACTAGGGTGGATAATGCCTACATTAAGGAGTTCCTGGACCAATTTCTCAATTTCATTTTTTTGGAAAAAGGGGTGACGATACAGACGGATATTGGGAGGAAGGATTTCGGGTACAAGGGGAAATGAATGATCATGAACACCACGTGAAGGAGGGAGTCCCTGGGGAGTGGAAAAGACCACTTGATGTTTAGAAAGGATGTCTTGGAGGTATTGCGGCACCGAGGGTGTTTATGTTGCTTGTATGGCATGGATTTGAGCAATAACACTAGAATGACCCTTTTTGAGCAGATTTTCCATGCGATGGGAACTAATGATCTCAGGCGAACAGGCGGTGATTCCTTGGAACTTATATTGGTGGCCCTCCTAGTCAAATTTCATGGTTAATTCCTTAAAATCCATGAGAATGGGACCCAAAGTACTTAGACAGTATGCACCCAACACAATGTCACAATCGCCCATGTCGATAGAAAACATATGAGATTTCAGGTGGTAGTCACCAATTTGGAGACACACATTTTCACAATGCCCTCCACATTTCATGGAGCCACCATTGGCAATCATGATTTGGAAATTATTAATGGCATGGATGTAGCAATGAGTTTCTTGGGCAATGCAGCAATGAATAAAATTATGGGTGCTTCCACTATCAACCAGAATGATGACCTTCTGATGCTTGATGTAACCGATTAGCTTGAGGGTTTGGGGAGTGGAGAAGCCAGTTAGGGCATTGAGGGAAATGATCGGTTCTACTTCAGGAAGGTCTGAGGGAGGGGTTATGTAGATGGTTTCAGGTGACTCGGACACAAGGGGAGTTTCAATATCCTCTTCTAAAATATCCTTGAAGATGGCCATAAAAAAAATTTTCTCCTTACACTTGTGGCCCAGGAAATATTTGTCATCAAAATTATAACAAAGGCCTTAGAGTTGGCGTTTAGCCATTTCAGCCCTGGTCAATTTTTGGATCTTTAGTGGAGCGGAGGGAGTAGTGGGATTTATTGGTTTAGGGCGAGGGATAAAGGAGGGTTTCCAGTTTTGAGAAGATACAACATGTTGTGATTATTTAGATCTTTTAGTAGCCTCCACCCAAATCTGAGGCCAAGCCATGAGGACATGGGCTCGAAGCTCATCCTTGAGGCCACTGATAAAAAAATCTTGGAAAAAGGCATCAAACATGCCCTCTGTCCGAAAAGCTAGATGCTCAAAGGCAACTATAAAGTATTCCATTGTTCCTAATTGTTTCAACTTTGTCAAATGACCCAAATGGTTGGTGTCAGTGTCAAAGCGTTCATAAAACTCTGCCACAAAGTGTGTCCAAGCAATATACCCTTGACGAGAAGTTTTTATCCATTGCCACCATTGCCAACATTCTTGATCTAGATGGAGAAAACCATACCAGAGTTTGGCCAAGTCATCTATAATGTCGTATAAAGAGAAATACTGTTCCATTTGGGTTACCCAACCAGTGGGGTCCGAGCCATCAAATTTAGTCACATCTACCCGTAGAAGGCGTAGGTCACATTGAAAGTGATGGTTCTGAAAGTTATGGGAATGAGAGGAATGGTCACCTTCAGTATGTGAAGATGAGGAAGAGGAAAGGTTATCTGTAGGGATATGCAGTTTGGTGTAGAGTGCAGAAAAGACAGATTCAAGCTGGGTGGTGAGGTCTTTTTGATTTCCTCCATTGAGGACTACATGGTTGTATTGATGGCGACAACATTGGCACTGAATTGTTTCACTTTTTGTTGGGTCTCGATGAGACCATATTGCAAGGTGTTGAAGCGAACTTCCAAGTCTTGGTTATGGGTATGGGCCATGAGGATGGGGGAACTGAAAAGGTGTGAGCGGGGTCAAAAATTTTGCCAAAAAATGACATGGATGAATGTGATAAGGGCGAAGATATAAATCCAATGGAATAGGTCTCAAATAATGGTGAAAAAAATTCTAGACTTTTTTTTTACACCTGTGAAGTTATACTCCATTCTGAAGAATACTGTAGAGAGGAAATTGCCCAAATGGTTAACCAGAAAGAAATGTATATTTACTTGGCAACCCAAACACAGTTACGTGGTAATAGATCTTGTTTGTTTTAATTTTCTTATGTTTTTGTCCCCAAGGCTTAGGTATTCAAGGGTTCTACAGACAAGGGTTTGCCCTATGCTATAGCTTTCTGATATACGTGCGGGGTCCAACAGTAGTAATCGGCCCAATATCTCAGGCCACTAACTAAGGAGGATAGACCGTACCCTTAGCCGTACTACCCAACTACCCAGGTACTAGAGAGTATCTTCCCAAGTGTTGTTCTCGGTGACACTATAATAGTCATGCATCTGATCGGTTTATCTAAAGAGGGCTTCAGGTAATCTAGGCTAATCTGTACACAGGTGTTGTCTGATGCACTACCACTCGAAGGGGTACCAATAGGGGTTACAAGGGTGGCCAACAGATGTGCGCTTAAGTACCACTTGTATTTCCTGTGTGTATGAATCCTTCAACCGTAGGTTTATGCGTGTAACGACAGATCTCTGTGGCTTAAAGACATCAGAATATGTCTCTACCCTGAGAAAAAATTTAACCCACACTTTCTGCCGAGGAAAGTGATCTGATACCACTTGTAATATACCAGATATAAAAAGTATGCAGAACAAAAATAAAATGCTAGAAATGGAAGAATAACAACAATATAACCAGAACATTCACCACAATAGCACTGAAATGATATAAGAATAACAACAGAAATAACACATTGAATCTGAAAGCAATGTTCACAGGCCTCTTCGAGGGGGCAACCTCCAGTTGAGCAGATCTCTATTACAATAATATCCAAGATAGGGTTCTCATACCCTCGACTCCTATTTATACTAAATATGTCTATCAACAGAAGCATCTAGAGGAAGATCCTTCTAGAAGCGAAAGCTTCTATTAGGTATTCTTACATCAGACTTATTCTGTTTTATTGCAAGGCCTTATTAATATTTACCTTTATTACATATGAATATATTGTTCTACCTATGCGTGAGTTAGGACCCTAACACAATGTGACATCAGATGACCCAGTTAGAGTTGTCACAAGTCTCTGAACTGGTTTAGGTGGAACAGTTTGATCATCAAGCATAACGGATTTTTAGGGAAATTAAAATAGTAATTAATGAACTCATTTCATAAATCCATGGCTACCTCATCAAATTAATCATCAACACCTTTTCAGTGATACTTTGTTTTCCCCAATCCGATATCGTATGGCGATCTGTCACCTTTCACAAGATTGGGTATTCTTGTGGGACCTATAGACGAATCATGGTTTTAGATTGTAGATATTTCATGCCAAAATTCAGGGCCTAGGTGGCATTGGATCTATTCAGTTATGGAACATTCTCGACGGGATCATCAATACCTTTCCAATGACATGCCCTACATCCAATTCCAACTCTGTCTCATTTGGTAGCAGTTTTAGCTTCAATCAGGGGGGTCAATGGTAAACGACAAAGTCCAAGTCCAAGTCTAAGTCAAAGTTTGACTTGACAGATTGTTTTGAGGAGAATATTAAAAAATAGAAAAAATTAAAAAATTGGAAGAAAAAGGGTGGTCATGCCATGGACCCCTCCCATGTAATTTGGGAAAATGAAAAAAATAAATTTTATGGAAAAAACAAAACTCTCCCTCTCCCCTCTCTGAAGTCATTTGGCACTTTTTTGATGGAGAGGGAGGTCGATCTGCAACTTAGGCGACCTGCAATAGAGAGGTTCCAAAAAAAGGCTTTGAATTTCCATGGAAATAGGCTTTGGTAGTCAACCAACAACAACAAAGAACAAGTATTACATACCCAATGATTTCTTTGCCCTGGATTTTTTTGTTTCTGGTTATGATGGATTATTCTTGGTTCAAATTATTTTTTGCTGGTTCATAATTCAGGTTGGATCAGATTCTTTATTTTCACCATTTAATTTGTTGGTAGAATTATATCTTGTTTGCTGGTTCAAATTCCCTTAAGGGATGGTTCAGTTTTTACAATATTGATTACATAGATTTGCAGTCACATAATGAGCTAGTGTTTTTTCAAGGGTGGATTTTTCGTATCTAAGAATTAGTTGAGGTAGTTTTGAGTTTTAGTTTGCTAGTTCAGATCTCTGGGTGATTGCTGGTGCAAATGTGTGTTGCTAGATGAGGTTTTTGTACTTATTGATGTGTGAAATTCCTAATTGAAATTGCTAGGGAGAGGGGATTCAAACTGCTCTTGGGCATGAGGCCCAAAACTCCAAGGATCCCTTAAAATTTAAAAAAAAAATCAGTTTGTTGGAATGTACAGGCTTGTTCCTACAATTATGAGGTATAGGGGGTTTGAACCTTGGCCTCCTCCCCTTTCCTGACTCAGAAAAGGATGAAAACTAAAAAATACCAAAATTGAAAGGGATGGAGTCGAACCGTCGACCTTCCTTCCTTTTATTATAAAGTTTAAAACCACTTTTAAAAAAAAAAAAGGGGGGGGGTTGGATGCACCACCCAAGCACCACCAACGTGCCTCCCTTTTCCTCCACCTCCACTCCTCAACCTACAGACACACATCCAAGTGCTTGGAACCTGCACCATGTTCGAACCATTCCTTCATCCATAACTCAACCACCTCACTCCTTGACCAAGCCACCACAAGACACCTTCTTATCCCTGACTGAGATAAGACCCTCCTCCATGAGCTCCTCCTCTACCAGACCAGGCTCTGGCTACCTCTCGGCCACACTTGTTCATGCGCTCACCTCCTCTTTCACACTCCAGCCACCACCTCTTCCCATTGGGCTCCTCCTCCACCAATATGCAACAACAAACAAGGAAAGGAGCAATGGGGATTTCCAACCACAACCGCCCCTGCTTCAAACCACCACCACTACCGTGGAACCACCAATGATAATGAATGTTGGCCTAATCATTGTAACAGCCCTAGTAGAATATATACTTAGGGATTATTAAGTAAAATATTTATTAGGTAATTAATTTTGCCTACCATGTTAATAACTAAACAAAGATTGATCTAATGATATTAATTAAGTAGTTATTAATTAATGAAAGGTTATAATTTTGATTAATTAATTAATTAATTAACTACCTATTACATTTAATAACATAAGTATTAAATTTAAAAGATTAATAAGTTATATTGTTTAAATTAAAAATGTTACGTACACGAAAAGGGATAACATATTAATTACGAGAGGATAAAATAATAAAGGAAAGGATAAGGGGCATTAACTAGGAGTAGGTAAGGAAGTAAATGCATGAGGCGGTGAAGGAAGGATATGGAGGCAGAGGAGGTTTACGAAGGGATTATCATTCGACGGGAGATTTTGGGGGATGGATTTTTGTGGCTCTCTTGGATGTGTAGAGAGGAGTTGAGTTCAGGAGTGGGAAGGTTTAGTACAGGGGCATTGGTTTGCTGGAGGTTTTGGGCACGGGGGCCAGGATATCCATATGATATCCTAGAGCTAGGTAGTTGTCCTAGTTGGCAGGGAGGATAGTAGGTTTGGGCAATGTTTACACAGTGTAGCAGCGGTCAACAAGGCAAGCGAACAAATGGAGGGTTAGCATCAGACCCAGGTATTTAAAATTGTGTATTGTTTTATTTTTCTATAAAAATTTTATTATTTGTGGATAAATCTATATGCGAATGTGTTGCGAATGTGCTCAATTAAAGGAATCTTTTAATTTTACTAATTTGCTCAATATAGAGGAATTATTGAACTTTACTGTTATGTTAGTAGAATCAATGGATGTTAACTAATATGGCTACTACACATGGTATCAGAGCATCTTAGTTTGAAATCTGGGCCTATGGGCCAAGTTCCCAGCTCCAAGATCTAGCTCCAGTCCCACCTAACCTACAAACCAAACGCACTATTATTTTGATAAAAGATAAACAAATCTAAATATAAATAAACAATACGAATTGAAAATGTAAAAAACAAATTTACCAAAGTATCAAAAAATAAACTAGGGTTGTTACAAGCTCAGGGCTCAAATGTAATTATATTCTTATTAGGCATCCATGTTCTCACTGTAACTTGAAATGTAGGTTCAAACTAATTGAAATTCTATATCAAACTCAGGCCATCTCTTTCTCCAAACTAATACTAACATTCACCAGAAAATTTTGGGCAGAGATCTACTGACCTGGGAAGATTGTAGCCCAAAGTTTGCCACCGCCATTTCATGTAAAATTTATCCGATCGCCCATTCTCCTGGCATCGAAACTCGGGATCAATGAAAGGACAATTGGGGGATTGGTAAAGGGGATATGATTCATCCCAGACCCATGATCCAACATACAAGTCACATTGATTAAAACTCTGTGAATACTCAAGCCTAGGAAGAGGTGAGCGAGAACAAAGGAAGCATGGAACCCTTGTGGATAGCTAAACACTCGATCAACCTTAAACCAATACCCCGTCATGTAAACAAGTCTTATCAAACGACTATTTAAAAAATTGCATTAGATTTAATTTCGTAGGACAATTCTGAAAAACCAATTACCAGGAAATCATTAAAGAAAAATCCCAATCATAAGACATTCAATACAGCTTGAAAAGCACTCTTCTAGCATGCATAATTTAATCAAATATCTGGTAAATTTCACTTATCACAAACTCTAACAGAGTTCCATGCATTAGATTATAATTAACCTAAAACTAATCTGAAAAAAATATAAGTAGCAATGATTTCCACGCATATCAATTGATATTTTGTGATTATAACAACCGATCGCCATACAAACCTCAGAAAACTAGAGAGGGTGCTAATCAAAGCTAGCCCAACATGTACACAACCATGGGTTAGTGGCTGAAAACCAATAGAAGTAGAGATAAATATAGAATACTAACCATTTTGGCAGCAGGAATGGGAAACTGCAGTAAGGCGAGCAAGATCCATGGGTTCATCCAGGTAATTGAATATTTGGCCTGCCAAGCCCGAGTCTAGGTGGTCTAAGGTATTTTCTTCCATGGATGATGAAGAGACCTCTACAATCTCCATAGCGAAGGAAAACCAGTCACAGTACAGCAAAGAGAATTCACAAATGCAGTAAAATGTCGGTTCGGTGCTTAAAATTGCTCCTAGTGCATCTATGGGGTACCTATGCCGTTATATGTTGTATGGATAGGAACGAAATTTCATGAAACTAAACTATCAACCCAACGATGACCAATATCTACTTTTCTACGCAACTTTTATGAATTCATGAGTGAGGGATATGCACCGTCGGATTTCAAGCAACTGCAAATTCAATTCGTCACCACTCTCACGTTTAAATCCAATAGTGTATACCTACCTTTCACGACATTCAATGCTCTATAGAAAGGTGTTTAATATTTTCTCAACATCTACTTTTTTTTCTCCGATTTAACCGTAACCCAGTTCATTTAAGCTCAGAATTGACTCAGGCAAACACTACACATAGCATTCTAACTATATGTAAACAATTCTCAGCAGAAAGATGTAGAGAATCCGCACTCATGTACTGCAATATAATGCATTGCTCTCACATGAATTTCATATATATTCACCTGTGCTGGCATGGCTACTCTAAGAATACCAACATTGACATAATGAGTATCTCCACGCACTCTCGTTTACATGAATACGAAATACTCAGGGGTTCTTACCAAAATAGTGCCACGGATCGCCATGTCTGCAGAAAGTGATGCGGCCTCCATTGTTGCTTCCCTTCTCCTGCGAATGGATAATGTGTTAAAACAAGTTCTCCATCTGTATGCCAAAGCCCACAGAAAACAGACTCGCATTCCCAGCAAGAAAATGGATGCAGCAATCAAACTACTGCTGCAAGAAAGGGGCTGCCATTAATTAGTCTAACGATTCAGATGCAACTGTTTCAATTGCTGGGACTGGCACTTAAACGTATGTGAAATTACCTATTCCGAGCATGAAAATACTCACAAAAACCCTGAGAAACACCAGCCCCTGCCATGCACAAAGCCACAACCAAACCAACACTAACGCCAAGAGCCAA
>ML780092.1:226457-288185 GCA_009831015.1 Picea engelmannii
TGAATATTCATATATACACATTTTCTTTTTAGAAGGGAAAAACAATAAATTCCACCATCAGACAAATCTCCATACTTTCTCAACTATTTATACTCATCCTTCCTCCCTAACTTACTTCCATCTTCATTCCTATCCTTCCTCTGCTAAACTATCTTGGAGCGTCAACTATATTGACCTAACTTCGAATAGAACCTGTAAGCAGAAGTTTTACTACCTTGACCAAGCTTCCCCTGCAGGCAACTGAAAGTCATCATCACATGTCTAGGGGAGTGTGAGTTAACATCGTCCTCCCATGACTATATGTTTCAAAGGATACACGGTGGGAAATGCCTCCACCCCTCCTAATCATAACTAGGGTCCACACCCTACAATGGAATATACAATGGCACCATGTTGCTGGGAGTTTTGTCATCGTTTATTCGGTTTTGGGCAGTCTCAACACCTAAAATCCTGCAGTAGTCCACATATCATAGCAATGTATCCAAACCAATATAATTTCACATACAAGATTTCATACCATATTGTTTCTCGGTCAGTGGTCATGTCATTCACTTTCATCATTATTATCCCTTGGCTATTTCATAGCCCATAACCTGCAGATTAGTCTGTAACACAAACTCATACATTTCTATGCATTATCATCATGTAATTGCATACAATCATCATTTCAATTCAGTATCCATGTACCAACAACTTAACATCAAAGTTTTCAAGTTAGAAATAGATCTCATAATATCCCATAATTCAATTTCGACACCCATTCATAAAATTATCTTTTACCAAATAGATTGCATCATATCCAACATCATTCTAATAGCATTTAAACCTTCATAGGATTCTCATTCACACAATATATTGCATCATATCGATCATCATCAATAGCATTTAAACGTTCATAAATTTTACATTCACATAGTAGATCGCATTATATTCATCATCATCAATAACATTTAAACATTCATAAAATTTACATTCTCACAATATATCGCATCATATCCATCATTATTCAAATACATATAACATTCATAAAGGTTCATACATCTTAAAAGTTTAAGTGTATCATTTAATAGTTTCACTGTGAATAGAAAATAAAAGTGTAGGCCTCATGTAATCCTGGCTTTCTAAGTCCAAAGGTGGTGTTACATACACCCCACCTTCGAGAACCAAATTCTTGAGGTGGTCAAAAAAGTGAGGGATAGTCTCGGCGTAACGTCTTGGCATCTTAACAAGTAACAGATCCTGGACTATACTTATCCCATTGGACCTTAACTTGGTCTACCAAACAGTTCCTGAGCTGTTGAACTCTACGGTCCAATATGCGTAACGGTTCTACCATGAGAGTTCTCGCGTCCGATACCTAAAATTCCTTCCAATTTACTTTATGTGATTCATTAGCAACATAATGACGTAAAACAGATACATGAAAAACATGATGATTTTTATGTAAGTGGGGTGGTAGTACGAGACGATAGGCAACGGGTCCAATTTTCTCTTGGATTTTGAACGGTCCTATAAATCGAGGTGACAACTTTGTCCCCTTCCCGAGCCGTATGGTACTCTTATTAGGCCTGATATGAATGAAAACTTGGTCTCCCACTTCATAACTTCAGTCGGTCCTGTGTGCATCCGCATAACGTTTCTGCCTATCCTGTGCTTCCTTTAGTCTCTGCCTAATTTTAAGAACTTGTTTCTCTATCTCTTGAATCAATTCTGGCCCAACTGTTACTCGATCTTCTAATCTATCCCAACTCAATGGTGTTCTACATGGCCTTCCATACAGAGCTTCGTAGGGTGGCATTCCGATGGAGCTATGAAAACTATTATTGTAGGGAAAATCTACCAAAGGTAGGTACTTCTCCCACTGGGTTTGATTATCCATGACATACATCCTAAGCATGTCTTCCTTGACTTGATTTACCCTCTCAGTTTTCCCATCTATTTCAGGATGATAAGATGTGCTTAAGTTTAACTGAGTCCCCAACGCTGATTGCAAACTTGTCAAAAACCTGGAAGTGAATCTGGAATCCCTATCTAAAATGATCTTCTTAGGTATCCCGTGCAAACGGATAACCTCACTTACAAAAACACGTGCCACATCAGTGACATCGTAAGTGTCTCTAACCGGAATAAAATGAGCACTCTTGGTTAACTTATCCACTATCACAAGAATGACATTGTGTCTATGAGATGTAAGCAGCAACCCCACAACAAAATCCATAGAGATGACTTCCCACTTGGACATAGGAACATCATGTGGTTGTAGGAGGCATGCTGGGTGATGGTGGTCAGCTTTCACTTGTTGACACTCTAGGCACTTGGTGATGAAATGGACTACATCGTGCTTCATGCCTACCCAGAAGAAAAGTTTCCTCATGTCTGCGTACATCTTCTTCACACCAGGATGCGCACAATAAAGTGCTCTATGGGCTTCCTTCAGTGTGATGCTTTGAATATCTCCATTTTCAGGGATGTACATCCTTCCCCGATATCTCAATAGTCCATCCTCTTCCAAACTATATCCTTCATAATTTGGATCTAACTGCCTCCCACTCTAGAGGATTGAAGTAACCTCTAAATACCAACTGTCTTCTTGGAGTTGCGTCAACACACGTTCCCTCAGATTGACTTTTAAGGGTATCAAGGAGAAGACATGTGGTCTCTTGCTCAAGGCATCTGCGACCACATTTTCCTTTCCTTTGATGTATGAAATACCAAAATTTTATTCACTCATAAACTCACTCCATTGCCTTTTCCTGGCATTCAAATCCATTTGAGTGAAGAGATGTTTTAAACTTTTATTGTCCGTTTTGAGCTCAAAGTTTTTCCCCACAAGATAGTGCCTCCAAAGTTTCAGAGCTAGCATTACAGCTGCCAACTCTAAATCATGAGTAGCATAAAGCTCTTCGTTTTTCTTCAACTTCCTTGATGCATAAGATATCACTCCTCCATCCTACATTAGCACATCCCCCAACCCTTGCTTCGAGGCATCCATGCAGACTGTGAAGTCCTTTTCCATATCCGACACTCCTAGAATTGGTGCACTAGTTAGTAACCTCTTAAGTTCGATGGATGCACTATCACATTCTTCCGTCCATTCCTACCTGACCCCCTTGCACTACAAAGTGGTGATGGGTTTCGATATTTTTGAGAATCCTTCCACAAATCTTCGATAATAACCTGCTAGCCCCATGCAGCTTCTCACCTCATGGGCATTTTTTGGCACTGGACACTCCATAATGGCCTTTACCTTTTCTGGGTCCACAGAGATTCCTTCACCAGAAATGATATGACCTAAATAGTGGATCTCTTTCTGGAAGAAGGAACACTTCGACAACTTCCCATACAATTTTTTCTCTCTAAGGCAAGACAACACCACTCGTAAGTGTTCCTCATGTTCTCTTTCGTTCTTGGAATAGATGAGGATGTCATCTAGAAAGACTTGTACAAAACGGTCTAAGTACTTCTAGAATACGCCGTTCATGAGGCTCATGAATACTGCTAGCGCATTGGTCAATCCGAAAGGTACTATGACAAACTCATAATGTCCAAACCAAGTTCAAAAGGTTGTTTTTGGGATATCGCCTTTCTTAATCCTTAACTGATGATACCCTGATCGCAAATCGATCTTTGAGAATACCGTTGCTCCTTTCATCTGATCGAAGAGGTCATCTATTCACGGCATTGGGTACCTATTTTTCACTATAGCACGGTTCAAGTTCCTGTAATCTATACACAATTGTAAGGAACCATCCTTCTTCTTTACAAAAATTACTGGTGCACCCCAAGGTGAGACACTGGGCCTTATTAGCCCTAAGTCCAGTAACTCTTTCAACTGCATTTGCAACTCACAAAGTTCCGGCATTTTCATCTGATACAGAGTCTTGGAAATTGGTTCTACACCAGGTTTTAGCTCAATAGTAAAATCAAGCTCCCTCTCAGGAGGTAACCCTGGTAACTCATTCGGAAAAACATCCTTAAATTTTGACAATACCGGGTACTAATCCAATGAGGGTCCCTTCATTTCATTCATTGATTCCACTACATATAGTCAACACCCTTGCCTCAAGCATCACTTAACCTTCATAGTTGAGATAAAGCGTAATGACACCCGTCTCCGTACACCCTGGATCTCCACTGGCTTTCCTTCCTCGTCTACACAGAGCACCCTTTTTGCAAAACAATCCACCAAAGCTTGATGAGCTTCTAACCAATCCATTCCAATGATTAGGTCATACACCCCGAGAGCAATGATGTATACCTTCAACCTGGTAGTACACACTCCCAGGTCTACTATACAATTATCAACACTAGGTCCTACCACTTGCTTTTCCCTTGAAGCCATCTCGACTTGTTTAAAGTCATCGTGCTTGTAGGCTGGCAACCCACTCTTTTCTAATGCAGATGGTGAAATGAAACTATCTGTCGCACCATAATCAAATAAAATCTTAACATTGATATGATTTAGCATACTTGATGACTCCACCACTGTGGATTGATGCTCGGCCTGGCGATTATTAACCGTTGATACTTGCTCTTCCCATCCGGGCCTTTCCTTCTCTATGCATGAATCCTGATTGTAACTCTGGGCATTCATGCTGGTAATGGGGTCCTCCACATCCCCAACAGGTAACATGGGATTGAACATGCGCACTGTTATGTGACTGTCTCTGAAATGATTTCCTTCCCCTAGAACCCTTTCCCCTACTAGTTGTTCCCTAATATGGTCGTGGGCCTGCCTGCGTCGTTGGTGATGAACGAGATGTTGCATTTGCTGCCATTGAAATCCTGCGACTACTGTCCTTGTTGCGACTCTGTTACCATATGGAGGTGGCCTTGAGCCCCCTCCCCTAGGAAATGTCCTAGGAGCCTTCCCCATGAATCCAGGGTGATGCGGAAAGGTCAGTTTCATACCTCCGGTTAAGTTCATGTGTTCCTCCGCATAACGCGCATTTTCCACAGCTTTTGCTACTGAAGACGGTTTCCACATTTGCACCATAGCCCTTATCTTAGGGTTCAACCCATAGACAAAATGTTCTGCCTATCATTGGTCATTATCCATATATGAAACATACTTGACCAATTCCATGAACCTAATCTCATATTCCTCTACGGTCCTGTTTCCCTGTACTAGAGCATGAAATGCTCCTACTTGTTGTTCCTCATAGTAAGCTGGCAGATATTTCTTTCGGAACCTATCCTCAAAAAGTTCCCAAGATACGGTGTCTGGGGTAAGATGTAGTTGTCTTTCCAGGTTGCCCCACTAGTTCAAGGCACTGTCTCTCAACTGAAAAATAACTATCTTCATCTTTGAGGTGGACGCATAGTCCCTTAAGGAAAAACACCTTGTCATGCCTTCCAACCATGCTTCCACGCGTTCACTAGCGCGACCCCTGACAAACTCCGGAAGTTTGATCTTTTGTAGTTCTCTAGTGATGTCTTCGAGTGGAGGTCCTCCCCTTGAATCCCTTGATGCTTCTGGATTACCCGTTCCAGATGGTGGGGGTTCCACTTTGATCCCTGCTGGTTGTCGCCCCTTTAAAGTCTCATTTATGGCCTCCAAAGAGCGCAGTATGAGAGCTAGTTCAGGCGATGGTGGCAGCGGCGCTGGAGGTGCCTGTGACGATGCTCCTCTACCTCGATTCCCTCGAGTCCTAACCATCCTATATGATTTAACCTGCATCAACCAAAGTTTTCAAGGTGAGTTCAAGGACATTTCTCATTGCGCAACTTAACTAGAAAACATGGTTAGGCATAAGTTTTTTTTTACTTGTCTGTAAACAAACGTTACTCTCTTTATGGGAGGTGGCTAGGTTAGGGATAAAGCGTCTAAGCTTGATTTCTTCGCCTAAGAAAACTATTGACTCCCTTTCCTGGTAGCTATGCTAGATTTGCACCATACTAGCCAATTTCTCTAACTTACCTACCTAGTGCGCATGAAGCCCCCTCCCGCTTATCTTGTTCTAAGTCCTTATACTTTGCGTTTACAACTAATTAAGGTGACTTACAACCCAATGTCGATGAAATGAGTCTAAGGCTATCCTTCGATGCTTGACTCATGGGATTTCCTTTGCGCTTTGTACATATGCATTGAATTGTGTGTCTCGGTGGCTGCAGGTGCGAGTCTTGAGGATTGTAGAATGGCTTATGGGCATTGGAGCTTAACGCTTATGCGCTGTGGTTATGTATTGTTTTTGGAATTGTGGTCATATGATGTAGTGAGCCTGAGGTGATGCACTGAAGCTTGGTGCTTAGCTTTGATTGGTAGAATGAAATGGAGGGACTTGGTGCTTGGCTCGATGGTTGAGGGCACATAACTGAGTGTTTGGTTAGCATGGATAATTGGAGATTATACTTAGGGATAGTATTTTATGACTATTAATTTATTTATGTATAAGAATTTATTTTATAACGACTCATGTGTGGCACGTTGGTGTTTGGTCATTTTCTAAGGCTTGGACTATGGTGAGTGGTCGTGGGTTCAAAACCCGTCTGCTCCAACAAAATTTGATCTAACCCAAATTTAATCTAATCCCTAAAATCATTAATTAACTTTAATTTCGATTAACTTTACACTAAATAAAACAATTAATAATTTTATTTTTATATAATTAATTAACTTTAATTTTATTTTTACACTAAATAAATTTAAATGGACAAAAATAAATAATAGTAAAAAAATATATATACATAAAAAAATAAATAATATAAAAATCAAATAAAAATACCAAAATCAAATAATCAAAATTTAAATAATAACAAAATCAAAATAATAAAAAAAAATGCAGGTACACATGGATTCCACGTGCCCGCCTTGCTTCCTCCAGCGCCCTCCTATCTAAACCCTAACCCTTATTGTTGTAACCCTAATTCCTCTTTTCCTCATCATTTCTTCTTGCAAGGTCTCTGGTTACCTAGTCGGCTGCCATGGCCTTCTCTCATGGCTTCTCTTCCTCATGGTCTGGGTGTTTGGTTTATGGCATTGGTCGCTGGCTTGTTGAGCACATTATGCCCTTGTGGGTTCTTCACTTGTGATTTGGTGTTGGCGCTTGAGCGCGCTTCTCCTTGGAATTGCTTGTGTTGCGTGTTGACCCTTGGTTTGTGTTGATGATGCAGGTACTCATGCTGATGCATTTTGTGGTGTTGAGACTATCGATACCTCAGGTTCTTGACTCATTGTTTGATGCTTATCACATAGACTTAGAGATTGGGCTTGTACCCAATATTTTACGCAGGTATATTTTTTTTACACAGATATTTTATGTGACTAGTTTGTGGACTTGGAGATTGGGATTACTAGCTCATGAGACAAAGGCTGCCCACCTGTGGTCTCTTCATCTGCGCACAGCTCAGTCTGCCTGCATCCTGAGATTTAATGTAGCTTTTGTTTTTGTATTTTTTTTGTGTGTTTTTTTTTGTTTTAACTCTGCTGTAGCGTGCGGCTATCTTTTTTTTTGTTAACCCTTTTTTTTGTTTTGCGTAGAAAATGTGCACTGTACGTCTTAGGTTTCCGAGCTCCCTCCTTGGCGTTGCATGTGCCATTCGTTCTCCATCGTGTTGTGCAAACACGATGCCCCTTCTGGGCTCTTCCTCGGTGGCTTTGTCTTGGGCACTACGGCTTTGGCGCGTGCTGTGTATTGTTATGGCTCTTATTCGGTGGCTTTGTCTTGGGTGCTACGGCTTTGGCTCCTCCTTCATTGTGGAGCACATTCCCAAGCCCATTACTGCTTTGGGAAAGTAGGTTTCATCGCCCACATCGGATCTCTCCAGGATTCTGTCTAGGGCACCAAACATCACCATTTCTACTTTGGCTCGACCCTCCTTCATGCGACTTGATGCATGGGCCTTGGGAGCTTTTAAGGGATGATGGTGAACGTGAATTCATGTTTTACAGAAATCCAAGTGTAGACATGTTGGCATTATTCTTTCATATGACCCTAATTTGAGGTTGTCGTTATGGCCATCAGAAGATGCATCCAAGCAGAGAACAAGCAAAGAGAGCTAGAGTTGAGCCCATGGCTCTCTATGTTTGTTCTTTGCTACTAGACCATAGCTAGAGTTGTCTGCCCCATCAAATTTGATTTCTATTCCAAGTTATTCCCAGTTATTGTCATGTTACTCTTAAGTCCAGTGCCAAATTTTCAAAGTTGTCAAGTCACTCCTCAGTTGCTTCCTGTCGAGTCGTTCCCAAGTACAAGTCTGAATGTGTTCATAGTAGAAGTTGATGCTATGATTTGAATCTCAGTAGTTGAAACATTCTTGTCTCTACATTTTGACAGTGCGTTTTCATGAGACCAACATTTGTGCCAATATACCACAGAAAGATACGTTTCATATGCATCTATTCCTTCCAGGAGAGCTTGACATATATGTTTAAAGTTTAAACCTGGACATGATTCATTTTGTACAGTTAAAAGTAATCTTCACTGGGAGAGAAATGCACCTGGGGCCAATGCATGCAATTCAATGCTACTCTTTCTATTGCTAGCTTGCATTTAGAAGCTTAGGTTGTATGCTTTCAGGGATTTACAAGTCCAAGGTTCGAAACCGCTCGTAAGTAGGTACCTTTCATTTTCCAGCGTGAGAAATTTGTAGTGGCTGAGAGCTAATCTGGTGAGAATTTAGCATAAAAGTGGCCCAAACTAATAAATTTGAATTTGTATTATGGCAGGTTGAGTTTGGTCGAACAAGCTCGAAAACTGGTTGAAGATCTTTGTAATGGTTTTCAAAGATTTCCATAATGGTAAAAAATGTAGCATTTGTGAAATCTGACATATTTATTTAAATAGTTTGTTGTTTATGAGTGTGAAGGTGTGTTATGATTGTGATTTTTTTGGGAATACAATAGAAAAGACGATAATAGTTTGTGTTTTGAAGAAGCTTAGAGTTATGTCAATTTAGAGGTCTAATTTGGCTAAAAGGGTTGGGATAAAGAAGAAAGCCTATTAATATATCTTGAATGCTCGTTCTGCATATCTTTATCAGGGTTTGTAGGTTATAGTTTGGGATAAAGAAGAAAATTATAAATATATCTTAAACTCTCGTTCTACATATCTTTATCAGGGTTTGTAGGTTAAATCTTTTTCTCGTGTTTTTATTTATTTATTTACTGATTGTAGGTTATTGAATGTTTATTTCATTTTAGCTTGTTTCGAAGCAAATGTATTTGTTTTATGTATATCTCTTGCTAGATAATAGAAATGCTAAAAGTTGGTACGTTATGTTCCTCTGATTGTGTGTCCTTTCAAGGATTTCATTATATTATTACTCATTAACAAATTTTTTTTATTTTAGAAGAAAAGGCTATTTTCTATTTTTTTTTTTTTATGATTTCTATTTTAGAAGAAAAGATATTTCTAAAAATATACAGTGGCTTCTTACATACAGGTGAGGCTTCTTGCAGGTTCTAAGGTGAACAGGCCTCCTTCAGACTTACAACAGTTTCTAAGGTTTTCTCGTTTATTTTGGGTCAATTCTGAGTAGGTGGGTAGGCCCTTGGCCCCAGATTGTGAGCTACAACTCTGATACCATGTGTAGGAACCATAAATTAACAAATCCTAATAAATTTCATACAATTAAACATAAATTTATTTCAACGCATAAGTAATTCATTAATCATCATATAAGCATTTAATATTTAGCAGAAATTAAATTTATCCACAGTATGAAAATAAATTACATAATCATCACATAACCCAACAATTTCATAAATCAAAATACCTCCGTCTGATGCTAAATTCTCCCTTATCTGGTTGTCCTCCCTACTGCTCTATCCAATATTTTCCTGATGCTCTAACCAAACCCTGCCCAAAACCAACTAACCACCCAACTAGCTAGGAGCAACCTTTTCATCTCCCTAGCTCCAGGATTCCATGAGGATTCCTGCCCCCCGAGCCCAAAAATCCCAGCAACCTGGTGCCCCTTGCAACGGTTCACCCAAACTCCAAAACCAAACTCCCCCAAAAAACCAAAAAAATATCCAACAGCAGAAATACAGTCCTCTCCTCCCAATTTTTCATAATCCCCTTCCCACAAGCCTTTGCCCAGTCATATCTCCCCATTCACTGCCTCCTCCATCATTTAAGGCCACCCACCTTATCCCCCCATTTACTCCTTCTCCCCTGTCATACGTAAAGTCTTATAATAAATAAATTAAAGTCCATTTACTACCTTATCCCCTATTATACGTAAAGTCTTATCATAAATAAATTAAAGTTATTAAGCCTTGAATTCTTTATCCAAACCTTAAATGTGTTAAGTACTCAATTAATTAATCAATCAAAATAAATAAATAAATAATTTTATTAATAGTTAATCATTACTTAATTAATACACATTAAGACAATTAATTACTTAATTAACTTTACTTGATAACCCTATGCAACTATTTAACTAGGGTTGTTACAGTGAATAGAGATACAACATGGTGGCTTCAAAAATTAGAATTGTGGCTATTTGGTATGAGGGAAAAACCTTCTAGGTTTCAATCCCAGGGGGTACCTTAACCCAATCATGCCCAGATTGAATCCATGCTTCATTATCTCATAGGGATACTTATAGGCAATAAAGGGGGGCTAAATTCAGGTCTGAAAAATTTCTGAACATCAGAAATTTCCTAACATTCAACAAATAAACATCAAGGAATGAAAACACATGGAAAATAATGGAAAGGAAAGATAAGGCATGGCATGTCAAGGTAAGGCAATGCATGGAAAGGCACAACATGGCATACCAAGGAATGGCTTATCATGCCTATTGATGATTGCAGCCATGTGAGAAATTATCCAGCTTACAAACTTGAGAGATGTTGATCATGGCAGCTATGTGAGATATTCTCCATCTTACAAACCTGAGAGAAATCCCCTGAGAAGGGTGTATGTTTTCTATATGAGAAAGAGCATGAACGTAGAGTTTGCCTCATCCTTACAGGAAGTTGAGAATAAATCCAGATGATTCTCCTATGTAACACAATGAGAAAGGGGATCTATAGAGTTAGACGTGCCTGTGGCTGAGCACAAGGTGAATGTGTGAAATCCCAAAGTGTTGGGTGCATTGTCCTCAGAACAGAAATGAAGATGATGTATTAGCCTCCTCTGAGTAAAAGAGTTGACAAGACACTCCAGATGACTCTCCTGTGTAATGTAGTGGGAAAGAAGATCTGTTGATTGGATGTGTCTGTGGACGAGCACAAGTGAGCATGATCCTAGTTGATGAGCACTAGTGAAGAAGTGGTTATTCTTTGTAATGCAGTGAGACAAAGATGTAGAAATCTCTATGAATGTGCCCCTAGTTGATGATCACTAGTGGGTGTATAATATCCCTTTCTATATTTTTCAAAGAGTCAGGCCTGCCTGTAACCCTAATTGTAATGTAAAGGGTACAAGTCGGCCCCACCTTAATGTGACTGGTAATTAATGTAAAAGATAATTAATATGGTTAAATATTAATTATATTATGATCTAGTGAGTTCTGTCCTATTGTGCCAATAGACACTTCTGTTAACAAGTTCAGTCTAGTATAAGTAAAGGTAAATTCCCCATTGAGGAATCATATCCTTCATGTGAGTTTGGAAATTTCAGCAAGTACATCTTCTTTGTAAAAGTGTGCACCTGTCTTGGGCGCTAGTCTTATAGGGTTTGAGCACCCTCTTGTGTGATAGGATTTATTGGTGGTGAAGGTATTTCTCTTGAAGAATATAGCAAAGGATTTTGGCTAGGTTTTCTTCCCTTGTTGAGAAGGGTTTCCCAGGATACTTCTTGTGTTCTTGTGCATGGTGTTTCTTCTTGTGATATTGGTTACTGCAACATTATTGGTTATGGTTAAGTTAAATGCTATAAATGGAATGAAATTCATGATTAACCTTTATTATTGAAAAATCAACATGGTATCAAAGCATAGGTCTTGAAGAACCCCTACACAATCATTCAAAAGGAAAAATGTTCCTCCTTCTGCAGTTCCGTACAACCTCTAGGGTTTCTGCAGAAATCTGTACGAACCTCATTTGATCATCCCTTTCACCCCTTTATAAGTGGATGTTAGAGATAAATTTTGGACCAAGTTGTATGCCCCTCCTCATCGCAACTCCAGAGACATTCAAAAGAAAATTCTGAGGATTTTGAGTTTTTGGCCCTAAGGTTTCTAGGGTGTCAAGATTTTTTGCAGAATCCTAATCTTAGATTTCTACAACTCCTTGAAGAAACATTTTTCAATTTAGACAAGCATTTCCGTGACACTTTCAAAGTTTATTGTTGAGAGTGATAAGTCGAACAAAACCTAAAAGTGCTATCCTAGCCTAGTTGTTAGGTTTTCTAGCCTAATTGACAAGGGTTTGTGAAGAATCTAAAATTATTATGAACATAACTATGATGGAAGATAAGCTTCATGGATCAAGAAACTTCAAGTTCCTGGAAGACAAGACTTTAGAGGAAGGATTATTTTGGGTGATACAAAAAGGTGACACTATGACTACCCTCTTCATGAAGATGTCAAGAGGACAAAGATCAATTAGGTGCCATTGGAGAAATCATATCAACACCCTCAGGTATTCACTTGTATATATATTATTTGTATCATTGTCATGAGAGAAATTGCAGGAGGAAGGAACCTTTTTTCTGAAGTCATGGATCCAAAAGGATCTCAGTGAATTCAGAGGAAAAACACACTGGAAGTGAAGACCCCAGGTTTGATTGTTGTAATTTTCATTCCTCTAAACTATATTTCTAAAGTTTTCTACATCACAAGTAGGTGTTGTAGCTGTGACAACAATCCTTAAATTGTTTTGATTCCAGAGATGTAATCATTATTCTCCTTTAGGATATATTCTTGTTTTGGTTCCTTTTGTTTTCTTGTTCCAAACATGTTAACAACAAAGGAAGATGTTTATCCTTTAGAGGGAGCCACTTGAATTAGAGGGGGTCAAAACTATTTGAGAAAGAGGAAGAATAGAACCATCATTGAGGAAACCAATGCAATAATGCATGATCAGAATCCTTCTACGATTCTATGGGAAGAAGAATGCATGGCATACTATATGTTCAGAAAAAGAGTCTTCACCAGACTTTGAAAAACAAGAAAACAAAAAAAAAAACCATAAACTCCTGAAGAAGCCTTCACTAGAGTGAAGCATGAGATTGAACACTTTGGGATATTTGGGTGCCCAATGTATTTTAATGTACCCAAAGAGAAGAAGTCCAAGCCAGACCCTTTAGAGAGAAAGGATACATTTATGGGATAATATTGAATCTTCAAAGACATTCTAAGTCGACATCCCTGGTCAAAGACAGATTGGAACAAGCATAGATGTTGTCCTTGAATAAAAGATAGCCTTTCAAATATCCATATAATCTCATATGGAGATTGATAGTGAGAAATTACCTTCTCCCCCTTTAGAAGTTCAGATGGAGACAAACATTATTCCAACTAATATAGTTGATCTAGTTGATATAACCATAGATATTACAATGGATCATAAAAGGCATGCCCAGGATATACAAAACTCTGCAAGAGGCAGAGAAACATACAAGCCTCTCAAGGCACATCCCAAGAAAGTTTTTTTTTTTTTTTGAGTTATCCTTTAGTCATGAGCCACTTCATTGATGTTGAGCTTCCTTGTCTTAGAGAAGCAACAACATAACAGGTATGGAAAGATAACATAACAAAAAAATACCATTATATCCTAAAGAATGATGTATAAGATATTATTCAGGGACCAGAAGGGAAGTTTATGGTAACCTCCAAGTGGATCTATAAGATCAAGCATACAACTGATGGAAGTTTTGAGAAATAAAAAACGAGATCTATAGCCAGAGGTTTCTCACAAACAGAGGGAGTTTTCTATGATGACACACTTGATCCAGTAAACCCGATACACTTCCATCCATACTACCATCCATAAGTTGGAAACTATATCAGATAGATAGATTCTTGATGAGTTTGGATTTTAACAAGAGTGCCTACATTATTATAGTGTTGGTGATGAGAGTGTGATCTTGATGACTTATTCAGAAAGCCTTATTATTGGATACAAGTAATCTTTGACTTCTGAATTCGAGATGAAGAATCTGAATATGATGCACTACTTCTTGGGACAAGAAGTATGACAGAGGATCGATGAGATTTCCATGAGTCAAGGAAAATATATAGTGATAATATTAAAAAAGTTCAGTATGAAAAAATGAAAAATCCACCTTGATGGATTTAAAAAAAAAATTGATGATGATTAAGATAAGACTGATCCTCAACTGATTGGATCAGTGATGTATCTGGCTAACACCCGACTTGATTCATGCCATGCAGTGAATGTGCTTATTCATTTCATGAGTCAACAGAGATAGATTCACTATGAAACAACAAAACATGTATTGAGATATATACGAGGTACAGTTGGATATGGCCTAATATATGCCTCTAGTGTGAACTTGAGTTTGTAGGAAATGCCGATTCAGATTGAGCAGAAAGTACAGTGGACCGAAATAACACATCTGGTTGTTGTTCTACCATGAAGGTTGTCATGGTTTCCTGATGCAGTAGGAAACAAAACTTTGTGACCTTGAGTACCACAGAGTCATAGTATTTAGCATCGAGTGTGCGAAGCAATGTGGCTTCACAAGATTTTGACAGATTTACTTGACGATGAAATGGATCCTATGATGATAACCAGAGCCATGTGTAAAGCTCCTTGAGAATCCAATATTTCCTGATGGATCAAAACATTATGAGATGAAATATCCTTATATCAGAGATATGATGTAGAGAAAAATCATACACATGCAATACCTTCCGACACATGAGCAGATTGCAAACATCTTCACCAAACTAACTCGGTGAAGAAAGTCTCCCTAGTTGAGAGTGTTAAGCCCTAAATAGTGGCTCATTACCCATTAATTGGGGCATATTACATTATTAATGTTATTTTATTTATGTCGGCTTGAGTCCATTAGTTGTAATTGTACCTCCTAGTCTCCTATATATACCAAGGAGACATTTTCATTTGTAATCATCTTGTATTTGGACATTTATGTGGGGTATAAGGAGGTTTCCCCCTCGAAGAGGCTTATTACCTGAAATTGTCTCTTTTTCAAGGCTTTGATTACTTATTCTGATGTTTTTCTATTCTATATTGATATTTGGTTCTTAACATATGGTATCAGAGCTCAAGGTCTTGGGGTTTCGCTACTACATCTGAGACACCTTGAAATTTTCTCTATAACTATTTTTCTACAATGTTTTAGAAGGAGCGGCTTGGAGGATATTTAGTATATAGATCCAGGTGCGTTGGATTAAAATTTCATCTCCTGAGGCCTTATACTTTCTGAGATATAGCCTATGTAAGATAGGGTTCTGGAATCATCCTGAATTGATTCGTTGCAGAATTTTCGCTATAATTTTTTTTTGTAAATTTTTAGACCCTGAAATCTGGAGGCTATTCACAAAAATTATTAAGGTATATTTGGTAAAAATTTCAACTTCTGGGTCATCTTACATTTGTAGATACACCCTGTGGAAGATAGGGTATCTCACTAGTCCTATTGACTAGTCTCAAGTAGGTGTTTCGGGTAAAACAATAATACATTATTCCTAGAGTATCCAAATTGAGTGAGACCAGTTGCATTGGATAGTGGAAAATCCATAGTATTTTTGGTACAATTTTTAGAATTTATATCCATTAAATTGTGCGGGCAACACTATACAAGTGAGATCTCCTGGAAAGGCCAAAAATCACCAATTTGTGGGGAAGTTACCGAAAATTCCACTTGGCACATCCAATTTTGATCAGACCTATGGCATTGTAGAGAAGAAATATCAGAGAACTACAAAAAACAAAATTTCATACCCAGAAGGGCCAAAATTTGGGATATACAATAAAAGGAATATTGTCTAGCAAAACCACCTCAAAATCAAGGTTTAAAGTGATACTTGGCCAACGTGCCACCAAAAAAGGGAACTTCTACACCAAATAATCCTCCAAACAGTCCTACTTGGACTCTCGATGAAGGTCAAGAAATGCGTAGGGACATAAATGATTTACAAAAGAAGACAGTAACAAAAGATGAACTACAAGAGATGATGGATTCAATGAAAGCTAAGTTGGAGGCAATAAATACTAAGATGGATGGTTTAAAAGGGGATATCATGGAAGGATTGAAAAAATTCCTAATAGAGAGGACACCTAAAAGTGAAAATGTATTCCATGAAATTCATGATGAGGACACAAGGAAGATGAATCAAGGATGGAGAAACTCTAACTTTGGGTTGAATACCAATCACTTTCCTAAGATCGATATGAGGAAGTTTGATGGCAAGGACCCGATCACATGGATACTTCAGATGGAGCAATTCTTTAATCTACATAATGTGCCACATACACAAAAGGTACATATTTCTTCTTTATATTTAGAACCCAATCAATTTGTGTGGTATCGATGGCTTTGTTATCACAAATCACTCGTCACTTGGACAGTTTTCATGGAAGAAATGATAGCACACTATGAGGATACAAGGAGCAATACCTTATTTAGCTAATTGATAAATCTCAAGAACAAGGGTTCAGTTACAGAGCACATTGAGAACTTCCAAAGATTGAATATAAAGGTAACAAATATTCCAAATGAGCACTCAATTAATGTATTCATAGGAACTTTAAGGGATAACATTCAGCATGAGGTTCGTCTTTGGGAACCCAAATGACTGGAGAATGCATTTAGGGTGGAAATAAATGTTGAAAGTAAAAATATGGCTATGTCTACTAGAAGGACCACTCCTAACATCCATCGAGAGAATAATGTTCCTTCTTCTAAAACACCTCAACCTACTAGGTTGACACCTCAACAATTGGAGTAAATAAAAGCAAAAGGTTTATGCTTTAATTGTGATAGCAAGTATAGTAAGGGACATAAGTGTGGTGAGAAGAAATTATTCTACATATATTGTTAAGAGGAAGAAGAAAAAGAACAAGAACCATATCAAGATGAAAATGTAGACGTGATTTCTTCTGAGGAGTTGACTCCCATGATATCATGTAATGCATTGGCTAGAATTAACACTCCTCAAACCCTCAATATCAAATGATATATCAAAAAGAAAAAGGTAATAGTCCTAATTGATTCTGGTAGTACTCATATTTTCATTCACTATAAATTAGCCAAAGCTCTCAATTTCTTTGTATATCTAGCACCATAGTTTCAAGTAATGATTGCAGATGGAGGAACTATCAATTCCTTAGGAAAATGAAATAAGATCAATCTAAATATGGGGGAATATGTAATGAATAGTCCAATTATTGCTATACCCATGGGTGGTGCTGATTTCATACTAGGAATTCAATGGTTACAATCATTAGGAACAATGGCTTTTAATTTTCAAGAACTTTTCATGAAATTTTCATTGGAAGGAAAAAAAATTGAGTTAAGAGGTATCATAGGGAAACTCAATAAGGTGATAAGCTCCAATGGCATGACAAAATTATTGAAAAAGGGGCATCAAGGTGTAATTGCACAACTATGATCACTATATGTTCAAACATCTAAGACATATATTACCCTAGTTCTCCAAGGGATCATTGATAAGCATTCCAAAGTATTTGAAGATATTCCCAAAGGTCTTCCACCAACTCGAAATCATGATCATGATATTCACCTAATTCCTGGTAGTGTTCCTCCTAACATTAGGCCATACAGATACCCTTATGCCCATAAGATTGAAATTGAGTGCATAATTGAAGAAATCTTAGAGGCTGACATTATTAGACCTAGCCAAAGTTCTTACTCTGCACCGGTGGTAATGGTATTCAAAGAAGATGGCTCATGGCGTATGTGTCCAGATTATAGAGAGCTCAACAAGATCACTATTAAATATAAGTTTACCATTCTTGTCATTGATGAATTGTTAGATGAACTACATGGAGCAATCTATTTCACAAAGTTGGATCTCCGTTCAGGGTATCATCAAATTAGAATGAAGGAAGAAGATACTCCCAAAACAACATTTCGAACTCATGAAGGTCATTATGAATTTTTGGTCATACCTTTTGGACTTACAAATGCCCCTTCCACATTCCAAGGGTTGATGAATTCCATTTTCAATCCCTTCCTTTGAAAATTTTTGTTGATATACTAATATATAGAAAGTCTTGGGAGGATCATGTGTGACATGTTGACAAGATGCTACAACAATTAAAGGAGCAACAACTATATGCAAAACCATCCAAAAAATTTTTTGGGGTGAAGGAGGTAGATTATTTGGGTCATATTGTATCTCATGAAGGTGTCAAGTTAGACCCTAACAAGATTAAGGCCATGATAGACTGGCCTATTCCCAAAACATTGAAGAATCTTAGAGAATTTTTGGGTTTGATAGGTTACTACCGCAAGTTTGTTCGGCACTATGAAATAATTACAACACCTTTAATGACACGAAATAAGAAGGATGCATTTTCATGGACTCCAGAGACAACTAAAGCTTTTGAACAACTTAAATAGGTGATGTACAAAGATCTTGTCTTGACCACTCCAGACTTCACAAAAACCTTTATTGTGGAATGTGATGCCTCAGGAAATGGAATTGGTGTTGTCTTAATGCAAGAAGGAAGGCCCATGGGTTTTGAAATTTGACCACTCAAGGGAAAGGACTTACATAAATCCATTTATGAGAAGGAATTGGTGGCAATAATACATGAATTGAAGAAATGGCGTCCTTACCTAATAGGTAGGCACTTCAAGGTCAAAACAAATCATGATAGTCTTAAATACTTCTTGGAACAAAGACTACCTTCAAAAGAACAACAAAAATGGGTGACCAAGATATTGGGTTTTGATGTTGAAATCGTCTATAAAAAAGGGAAGAAAAATGTTGTGGCAGATGCACTCTCAAGAAAGGATGAATATGTTGAGGCATTTCTCTGTGCTATCTCGATCATCCAACCCGATTGGATAATAGAAGCAAGGGATGAATGGAAGAATGATGAAAAAGTGTGGACTCTCATTCAAAGGTTGCAACAAGATTCCAGTGCATCAGATACATTTACATGGAAAAATGATTCACTATGGTACAAATATCGCTTATATTTATGTAAGAACTCCCAACTAAAAAAAAAGGTACTATTGGAATTGCACACCTCTCCAGTAGGAGGGCACTCGAAATTTTTGAAAACCTATCATAGGGTCAAGAAGGAGTTTTTTTAGGATGGCCTTAAAACTGATGTTCAAAGGTGTGTCGCAGAATGTTTGGTTTTCCAACAAAATAAGGTGGAAACAATTAAGACCCCAAGTCCTTTACAATCATTAGTCATCCCAAGTCAGCGCTGGGAGGAGGTTTCCATGGATTTCATAACAGGGTTACCAAAGTCTGAAGGAAAGAGTGTCATCATGGTGATTGTTGATAGACTCACTGAGTACACACACTTTTTTGTACTCTCTCATCCCTTCAAAGCTAGTACAGTTTCCACCACATTCATGGAGACAGGTCAAAAGATACATGGAAACCCAAAGATTATTGTAAGTGACAGAGATCCCATTTTCACTGGACATTTTTGGATAGAATTATTTTCTTGTTTGGGTACTCAATTGGCTCATAGCTCATCCTATCATCCTTAATCTGATGGACAAACCGAGATAGTGAACAAATTTCTGGAAGGATACCTTCGTTGCTTTGTCTCTGATAAAAAAACACAATGGTTCAAATGGTTACCCTTTGCAGAATGGTGGTATAACACTTCCTTTCATACTGCAACAAAAATGACACCATTTATGGCACTCTATGGATACCACCCTCCTTCCATCACTTCTTCTCTAAAATAAAAATATAAGTTTCAAGCAATGGAGGATCACATTGAGCATCAACAACAAGTTCTCCAAATATTAAAGGACAACCTGACCATGGCACAAAATCGCATGAAACAACAAGCATATCAACATCGTAGTGAAAGAAGTTTTGAAGTAGGGGATTGGGTGTTTTTAAGACTACAACCATAAAAACATACGTCCCTCATGAAATCCAAGAACTATAATAAATTATCACCAAAGTACTATGGCCCTTATAAGGTGTTTCAAAAGATTGGTACTATGACATACAAATTGGAGTTGCTTGCATCTTCACGAGTACACCTAGTTTTCCATGTTTCATGCTTAAAAAAGGTTATAGGTGAAAATATCCCAATTTAAACTATATTTCCAGAACTTGAAGAGGAAGCAAAAAACATATTGGATCCTGAAGCCATCACTGACACAAGAATTCGCCAGTTGAGGAATAGTTCCATTTCATAGTATCTCGTTAAATGGAGGAAAATACCGACTGACGATTCCGCTTGGGAAGATGAGTCTTTCATACAGAAGCATCCATATTTACTCAAGCGTTGTAGACAACACTTGTCTCAAGGGGAGGGGCATGTTAATCCATAAATCGTGTCTCATTACCCATTAATTGGGGAATATTACATTAGTAATGTTATTTTATTTATGTCGAATTGAGTCCATTAGTTGTAATTGTACCTCTAAGTCTCCTATATATACTAAGGAGACATTTTCATTTGGACTCATCTTGTATTTGGACATTTATGAGGGGTATAAGGAGGTCCCCCCCTCGAAGAGGCTTATTACCTGAAATTCTATCTTTTTCAAGGCGTTGAGTACTTATTTTGATGTTTTTCTGTGCTATATTTATATTTGGTTCTTAACAGAGAGGGAGTGTTGATGAATCCATCCAAGACAAAATTCAAAGTACATCCATGTGAGACTTGGCATGATGAAGAATTCCTCCCTGGCTGAGAGGGAGTGTTGATGATTGCAGCTATGTGAGACATTCTCCATCTTACAAACTTGAGATATGTTGATCATTGCAACTATGTGAGATATTCTCCAACTTACAAACCTGAGAGAAAACCCCTGAGAGGGGTGTGTGGCTCCTATTTGAGACAGAACAAGAATGTAGAGATGGCCTCCTCCTTACAGGAAGTTGAGAAGAAATCCATATGATTCTCTCGTGTAACGTAGTGAGAAAGGGGATTTGCAGAGTTGGGCGTGCTTGTGGTTGAGCACAAGGTGAACATGTGAAATCCCAAAGTGTTGGGTGCATCGTCATGAGAAAAAAATTGAATATGATGTATTATCCTCCTCTGAGAAGAAGAGTTGATGAGAAAATCCAAATGAATCTCTTGTTTAATGCAGTGGGAAAGAAGATCTGTTGCGTGGGCGTGCATGTGGACGAGAATAAGTGAACGTGTTCCTAGTGGATGAGCACTAGTGAATAAGTGGTTCTTTTGTGTAATGCAGTGAGCCAAATATGTGGACATCCCTATGGATGTACCCCTAGTGGATGATAACTAGTGGGTGTATAAGATCCATTGCTATATTTTTCAAAGAATCAGACCTTCCTGTAACCCTAATTGTAATGTAAAGGGCACAGGTCGGCCCCACCTTAATGTGACTAGTAATTAATGTAAAATATAGTTAATCTGGTTAATATTAATTATATTATAAGCTAGTGAGGTCGGCCCTGTTGTGCCAATAAACACATCTGTTGATAGGTTCAGTCTAGTATAAGTAAATGTAAATTCCCCATTGAGGAATCATATCTTTCAATTGAATTTGGAAATTTCAGATAGTACACCTTCTTGGGAAATGTGCGCACCTCTCTTGGGTGCTAGTCTTATAGGGTGTGAGCACCCTCTTATGTGCTAGGTTTTATTGTTGGTGAAGGTCTTTCTATTGAAGAATATAGCAAAGGATTTTGGCTGGGTTTTCTTCCCTTGTTGACAAGGCTTTCCTAGGATACTTCTTGTGTTCTTGTGCATGGTGTTTCTTCTTGTGATCTTGGTTGCTGCAACATTATTGGTTATGGTTAAGTTAAATGCTAGAAATGGAATGAACTTCATGCTTAACCTTTCTTATTGAAAAATCAACAATGCCAAGGGAAGGTATGACATGTCAAGGTAAGGAAATGTGTGGAAAGACATGTCATGTCAAGGCAAGGCATGGCATGTCAAGGAAATTTAAGGCATGGCATGTCAAGGCAAGGCAAGACATGTCAAGGTAAGGCATGGATTTTCAAGGAAAGGCATGACAAGGAAAGGCATGTCATGTCAAGGCAAGGCAAGGCATGACATGTCAAGTCAAGGCAAGACATGTCAAGGAAAGGCATGGAATGTCAAGTCAAGGAAATTCATGCCAAGGAAAGGCAAGGCATGCCAAGGAAAGGAAAGGGAAGGAATGTCAAGGAAAGGAATGTCAAGGAAAGGAAAGGAATGTCAGGGTAAGGCATAGAAATGAAAGGCAAGGAAAGGAATTTCAAGGCAAGTCATGGCATGTCAAGGCAAGGCAAGGCAAGGCATGGAAAGGAAAGGCAAGGGAATGCATGGAAAGGAAAGGAAAGTCACGATAAGGCACGAAAACACATGGAAAAGAATTGTAAGGAAAGAAAATGAATGGCATGTCAAGATAAGGCAAGGCATGGCATGTCAAGGAAAGGCATGTCAATGCATGAAATGTCAAGGCAAGGCATGTCAATGAAAGGAATGGCATGTCAAGGAAAGGCATGCCAATGCAAGGCATGACATGTTAAGGCAGGGAATTTCAAGGCAAGGAATCATATGGCATGTCAAGGGAAGGCATGGAATGTCAAGGAAAGGCATGGGAAGGAAATGAAAGACATGGGAAGGAAAGGCAAGACATGGGAAGGAAAGGCAAGTCATGACATGTCAAGGAAAGGCATGGCATGTCATCACAAGGAAAGGCATGGCATGTCAAGGCAAGGCATGGAATGTCAAGGAAAGGAATGACATGTCAAGGCAAGGCATGTCAATGAAACACATTGTAAGGGAGGGCATGTAAAGGCACACCAATGCATGGCATGTCAAGGCAAGGCAGGTCATGGAATGTGAAGGCAAGGCAATGCATGGCAAGGAATGACAAGGCATGGCATGGCATGGTAAGGCATGACATGGTGTTTTGTTTATGATATGTTTATTTCTTTGGGGTTTATCCCTTGATGTGTTACCATGGTGAATAATATGTTCAACAATGCTTCTACTTTTCTTTCAGTCAATGGGATCTTGTCTCCTTAGATTAACTTGCATCATTATATTTGTGAGGAATTTCCTTTGGCTCCTTATTTACATGTATTTAATGTATATGCTCTAGGTTATTTATTAGAGGTTACCTATATTTATAGTCAAATTCATGGTATTCTTATTATACATGGTTCGAATATGGTTAAAAACCACTTTGTAGATGTCTCTCTTTTCTCATTGAGTGGATACAAATTATCTTGATTGGGCCCTCACTTATCTAGAGACATTTTTCTCTATTGCATACTCAATCCTTGTAACAATTTTGTTTTCTTAGTATTTTTGGATACCCTTTCATATTGGATCCTTAATTCTTGATATTATAATAGTCATAGGGATATTGCATAATGTTTGAGGATTCCCTTTAGAGTTGGGTTGTCACTAGTTTCCATGTGTTATTTTTTTTATAGAAGTTGCAAAGTAAGATTCATACAACTTTTCCCACGCCTTGTTGTGATTTTTTGGTCTTAGCCAAGAGTATCATACAACTTTTCCCTTGCCTTAGATACAAGTATACATCAAATACATATTACGTTTTCCTATAAAAATCATCATACACCTTCATCTATTCACTTTTCAAGTTGGAATCCAACCTAACACAAGATGTAGGATATGTGAGAAACTCATGTCCAATATGATATAATTACCTCAACGAACCTCTCAACTTGAACAAACTCTAGAGCCATTCAATTAAAAATTTAGAGGTTGAACATAGGAGAATTAGAGACTTCCTAAGAAACCAAAACCTACCTCAACAGTATAACTCAAATTGAACTAATAGAAACCTCAACCAAGACTGAAGATGAACTTGTTATTTGATCTTATGTACCTCAATCCTTGCATTGAATGTTTCTTGGGTCTTATTATTCTCACATAACAAGTTCACAATCACTTGATCATAGTAACACAAATTACCATCCTTACCCTAAATCAAACAAGTGGTGTAACTACCATAAATGAAACATTCACATAACTATGAAATGACATTTTTTTGAAAGAAAGGATTCTAGGACTTCCCATGAGAGCATGAGACCTTCTACAACTATCCAAGTTTTCATTTTCATTTTGACATTTATTCACCTTAATAAGAAGTTACATATTAACATGACACTTTTACTCTCAACTACAAAATTGAAACCTTTCAACTACATCCCAAAAAATAGCTTTGGAGTGATGCGCCTCTTGTTTGATATAGAAATCAAAATTTTATGGTAGGACACATAAGCATCATACCATGCACCATGGACTTAGAAATAAAGCCTTCCTTATCAAAATTTAGATACAATGCCCAGTGGGATCATCCAAATTTCTAATTATGAGGTGGTATATTGAAGACTAATTTTCTAGAGGATCTCAAGTATATTGGAGCCAAGCCAACTATTATGAATTATGTTAATAGATTAGTATGTATTTCAAGGGAATTGTCTTATTATTTGTTCATTTGAAAGTTCAATAACACCTTAAAAATGACAACTCTAAATGTAACATTGTTTCCTCCTAACTTGGATAAGAATAAAATTTTAACATAGGCATACTATTAATGGTCCAAGAAAAAACTTTATTATTACTTGACAACACTTTGTCTCAAAATATTTTTTATTATCCTTTGATACCATCTCATATAGCATCATAAATACCTTTCATTTGTAGGAAAGGTGTCTCTTGTTGGTCATATTATTCAATTTTCTCATGTTTATTATGTGTCCTATCGCTTTCATAGTATGGCTCAACCTTAATTACTTGAGCATATTTTGACATCTTATATATGGTGCAAGTATGATGGATATTAAAGGTTTCTATTGATTCCATGGGATGTTTAGACCATGCCCAAGGAAAAGGGGGGTGTTGGATGATTTATGTTTCCACTTATGGGAGTATTTTGTTATTCATATTGTTGGTTTGGTGTCTTCAAAGTTCTTCTCCTTGGCCTTGAATCGAGTAGAAGCATGGAAAGGCAAGACAAGGCATTGAATGGCATGGAAATACAAGGTAGGGAATGAGTCAAGGTAAGGCATGGCATGTCATGTCAAGGAAAAGCATGGAAAGCAAGGCAAGGAATGGCATGTCAAGTCAAGGCATGACATTCCAAGGAAAGGAAAGGCATGTCAAGGAAAGACAAGGCATGACAAGACAAGGAAATGAATGGCATGTCAAGGCAAGGCAAGGCATGAGAAAGCATGGCATGGCAAGGCAAGCCATGGAAACACAAGGAAAGGCATGGAATGTCAAGGAAAGGCATGGAATGGCAAGGAAAGTCAAGGCATGTCATGAAAAGGAATGAAATGGAAAGGAAAGGCATGGCATGTCATATCATGGAAAGGCAAGGAAATATAATACAAGGGAAGGGAAGACAAGGCAAGGCAAGGCATGGAAAGGAATGTCAAGGAAAGGCAATGTAAGGCATGACATGGCATGAAAAGGAAAGGAAAGGCATGAAATGGCATGGAAAGGAAACGAAATACAAGGAAAGGCATGGCAAGGCATGTCAAGGAATGGCAAGGCATATCAAGGCAAGGCATGGAAAGGCATGTCAAGGAAAGGCAAGACATGACAAGGGAAGGAAATGAAAGGAAAGGCATCAAAACACATGGAAAAGCATGGAAAAGAAAGACAAGGAATGGAATGGAATGGCATGGTAAGACAAGGCATGGAAAGGAAAGGAAAGGCATCGCAAGGCAAGGCAATGTAAGTCAAGGCATGGAAAGGCCCCATATCTGAGTAAGAAAAACTGAGAAAAACTCCTAAAAAAACAAAATTTGGGGGGTGATGTTGGTTAGATACTAGAAACCAGAGTCATGATGCCCTTTTAGCCACTATAACCAGAAGCATGCCACTTTTTGCATGATTCCAAGCAACATCAGTCTTCAAAAGTGGCCAAAACTCATGGGAAAAGTAATGGTTAGGGAATACTTCTGTATAGAAGTGTTCCTAGACCTAATGAAGACCTATTCATTTATGAAATATAAGAGAAGAAGACATATAAAATATTTAACTCTCAAAATATCTTCAAGGCATACACAATCATATATAGCACAAAATGGAGAGGGTTTGTACTTAATCTTATGTAATAGAAATAACAATTGATAGTTATATTGCATAACAATTTTTTTTATGATCTTTAATAATGTTTATTAGAATTGTTGAATGTTTTATATCATTGGAGTGACATCTTAGTTGTAACTTATTTGAAATTTTATTATCATATGTGCACTTTGATATGATGTAATATGGTTATCGTTTCATTTCATATGTTGTAATATTAGATATATAACAAAGAAATTAATTATTGCATGAAATAATAATAACTTTTCATTCTAAATGTTTTTTTTTGCAGAACAAGGATCTTCCAGTGGATCTAGATCATCCACATCAAATAGATCCAGATGACGTTGGGTCTGATGCTGAGATGGAAGATGATGTCCATGATGACACAGATACAAATGACATCGAGGCTGATGCCAATGAAAATTACGATGATCATGATCACGATGGTGGTGATGATGATGAGGTAGTTGCTAGTAGAAACCAGTGACATTCATGATCATATATATTGCATCATGGATCATTTTTGATATATTTTTATAATGCGTCTTTTCATGGTTACTATCATATGTATCATTTTCATAGCCTCCAGTACCATATTATTGAGTTGTATAATTTTTACTTATATCATTTGGACATGACACATCATATTAACTTGTGTCATTTTGTCTTACATAATTTATCATTTTTATTTATATCATTTGTACATGATGCATCATTTTGACTTATGTCGATTGTTGGACATGTATCATTTTCACATGTTATTGATCTACTGACATATTTTACTTTCACTTGTTTTAGTTATATATGATGATGATTTTATCAGTATTGAATCATCAATTTTTATATATTGAAAGTGGTTGATGATTTTTGGATGCATATTTATTATGTATAATCATTTTTATTTACTGCTCATGATGGATATTGTCAAATTTACTTAAATTATAAATATTTGACTCACTTGTTTTAATTATATATGTTGATCATGTTATAATAATTATCTTGTTATTTTATATATACCAGATGTTGTAGATTCTATTTTGATGGAGATTTAATAAGTATAATGATGTTGTTAATTTGTATGGATGTTTGTTTCCCCAAAAATTGTTTATAAATGTTATCCTATAAAATATTTCAAATTCATTTATATGACTTACTATATAATCATATAAGTTATTTAAGAGACATGATGTATTTAACTAATTAAATTGAAATAAAACATATTAAATTAATAATTGTAAGAAAACCAAGAAGATTTTTTGGAAGAAAAAAAGGAAGCAAAATTGGAAGCCACACTAGAAGAAAAAATAGAAAAAAAGATGGAAGCCAAACTAGAAGCAAAATTGGAAGAAAAAAAAGAAGCAAAACTGGAAGCAAAATGGGAAGCAAAACTAGACGTAAAACTAGAATCCAAACCAAAACCCAAAATGGAAGAAAAATTGGAAGCCATATAAGAAGAAAAACTCAACGTAAAACTGGAAGCCAAACCAAAAGACAAACTTGAAGAAAAATTGGAAGGCACATCAGAAGAAAAATTGGAAGCAACACCTGGTGCTACTTCTGGCTCTATTCCCGATACTAATCCTGGTGTAATTTCTGACACTATTCTCGACACTAAACTTGGAACTATTCCTGGAACTATTTATGGAACTATTTTCCTGACTCTAAATTTGACGCTAATTTCGACGCTAAATCTGGCGCAATTACAAACGATCCATATTGCACCCAGTTTTACGCCAGAAAAGGTGTCAAATTCATGAACTAAAATACACTAAATTTCGACACTATTTTAGGTGCTAATTTCATGTTTTGTTGTAGTGACCACATCGTCATCAAACTTTGTCTCCGTACCCTCATCGACACTTTAACAATGTATGGTTTATATATATCCAGCAAAGGATATAATGATTTAGATTGTGATTCAAAAACTAAGTGCATCTTGGCCCTCTAGGCCCATTCTAGTTCCTCTGACCAATCAAAAAGTGACACTTATCACCCTAGAAACCAGTTGGTTGTTGCGTTGACATGCCACTTCACTTGTGACATCATTGCCCATTCTATATCCTATTAAAGTATCTTTGGGAATATACAATGGATATTAACTATAACATATCGTAGATCAAATACTCTCATCACATTGTTGACTCCTTCGTCATTGTCAACATTCTTTGCCAACAAACAACCTTTCCAACCTTCCAACTCCGATGGACAACCCAAATCTTCTCATATTTTCACCTACATGTGCCAAATCCTCTTGAAACGTGACATCATCTCTGCATGACATGTGGCACCATTGACACCTGACACATGGAAATCATATTTCCCATGGAAGCTCACCTACAGGTTCCAAATCACTATGTCACATGACACCTTCTATGTTTGAAATGTGGCACTATCCACGTCATCCTCTTGAGCCCTTAACTAAATATCAACGATCCCAATCATCTTCTAAGTCCCTACGATCTTGGTAGATTGATGGTCATGATTGCACCTTAAGGCTCCTTTAATATTGATAGATCAATGATCCATATCTCCTCTCAGAGCTTTGGTTTGTATCTTTGTAACTCAATCTAAATAATACCCTATGATGAATGGTCAGGATCTCTTTGCTAGAGATCTAACAGAAAGGATTAGAACACCTTTCCTCATGTATGAAACTTACTTGGCATATCCTATGAATTTCAAATTAACACGTGTCCACCTATGTACATGTTGGTTTCCACCTATCTTGACTCGTGGCCTTGCCACTTGGCTTGACACGTGGCACTCATAATCCAATACAAGGTCCTGCATAAAAAATAGATTCTTCTTGAAACGTGGCACAATACCCATGTGACACATGGACCAATCTCCATACACCATGTGGACCTATTTCCATTTGACCTATCGTTTTCAGGCGTACATTCCTCCTTAGTTCACAAGCTTATAGCTCAAACCAATGGCTAGTATTTGATATTCCTTTCATCGATCTATGGTCCTGATCATCCCTTAGAGTCCCTCCTTTGAAATGCATCTCCTTTGGGTTTGTAACTGACTCCAAAGGAATTCCTTCAAAGAATGGCTAGGATCATTTTATCTTTCCAAATCAATGGTTGAGATATGGTCTAATCCAAGACTTTCCTCCACGTCGATCAACAGTCGGATCGTGTCGCCATGCCAAATCAATGAATATGATATTTCTGAGGTGCAACAAGGATTTTTCACTCACCAAGGAGACTGTTGGTCCTTTACCACAAATCGATGGCCCGAATCAAACTTTCCCTTTCTTCGATAAAGGGTCCATATCTTACCTTGGAGTTTCCCTTTCAGAGCTCGCCTCTGTGTTTTACCCCGAATGGCACCCTACAATGGATGGTTAGGATCTATTATCTCACTAGATCGACGATTAATATTTAATCCTACCTGCTACATTGATAAAGGGTCTATATCTACCACCATGTGTCATCGACGTTCTTAACAGTCCAGTCCAATACTTAGCCAAATTTCATGAGGGTTTTCTTTAGTCCTTTTCAATACTTCTGAGTTTTTCGAGAGCTCTCTCCTGGGTCCAAGTTATTCCATTTCCTATCCAGGAAGCCTCTATTTCATCGCATCCTGCAAGGTTCCTTTGTTGCAGGGATCCAAACACTGCGACACACACACACATAGAGATATAGCCAAAATGACACCTACAGTAATATAGGAGTTCAATCCTTCAATAGGCATGATCATTTGCAAGTACAACCAAAGGATACAACCACCCATACAGTTTCCCTTTTTATTTCAAGTTACAAGACTCTTCAAGGAGTAAACATTCACACTATTAGCTAGGAATACAAATCCACAATACACTTATAGGCATCCTACCATACAATTAATTCTATTACACAGAGCATATGAGATACTTATTTATTCACAATATGTAGCCAACCAAATGAATATGGGTGTTGTCCTTTCCACCCAACCATAGGCTATGTGTGCTCAGTCACTTCGACATTAGACCATCCTTGTGCCAAGCCATGATAACACCAGGGAATTCTCTGGGATTACTCGTGTTTTCTCTTGCAGTATATTTCTTCCTTTGATGATCAAATTCTCCTTGATTTCTTATTTTGAGCATCTCCAAGATGCACACTCTTTATTCCATCCTTTGAGTCCATCCTTAAGGGCATTCACCTCCTACATGCACTAATGCATTCCCTTTCATACTCCTCCTGCGTCTCCTACATGAAATATGGAAAGTTCTCAAACTATCCCCTTCCTTCTCTTAGAAGGAACTTGGGTAAACCTTGAGGGTTTTGGAATGATATTCTAGGTACCTTTTGCTGACATCTTCCTACTATCTTAGTTAGGCCCTCCATGCTTCCATTCATTGGGGTGGTTGGTTTCTCAACCACCAATCCTTTTTTCCTTAACTATGTTTTTCCTCGGGATCAGGTTAAGGATTATTATTCCAAATCAAATATTCAGAAAGGAGGATTGGGTCATATTAGCATGATGAACCCCTCTCTATGATCCCTCACCTTTTCTTCTAGTGGTATCATCGCTAGTACTCAAGGCTTCACCCTCACAGTCAATTGCAATATACCTAGTATATTAAATTTCTTATTATTTAATAATATGTTATAGGTTTTTTATTATGTAAATAGGCATTATAATGTAAATGATAATTCATGACCTTTGGAAAGACATGACTTATCATTCCCCACATGTATTTATATACACATTTTGTATTTCATATGATGTGAAGTAAATATGTAAAATGGATAGTAAATAAAATGTTATTTATTATGGATATATGGAATTATATTATGTATTCATGATGTTCTTATGAAGTGGACCACCGGATACACTTCAATTGGTATTAGAGAAAGTATCTATCTAACTTTTGGCCGACCCCATCATTTCAGAATTTCTCTGAGAAATCCAGGTCTTTGACCATGTTAGGGAATTTTTACATTAAAAAAAAATCATCAAAAATTACCATTGAAAAAGTAATCCTTTTGCTGCCATAAAATTAGAAGAAGTTGGTACGAGATATCAAGAAGAAGAAGCAAAAAAAAAATAAAGGAAAAAAAGGGAGGATAAAGAAATAAAAGAAAGAAAAAGGAAGAATTAAAAAAATGGGGAAATTAAAAGAAAAAGTTACAAAGAAGAAGAAAGAGTAAATTATGATTCTAATGTTGGTGGCTTATAGGCCCATGGTTTTGGTAAACCATTGGCCCATGGTATTTACCTACCATTGTTGTGGGTGGGAAATCCCTCCTACAGACTAGCACTAATGGTTTTATCATGCATGCAAAAATGACCTAAATATTCTTACTTTTTACCATCATCTCGTGCCTAAACCCCCATTACTCATATGTAAATATAAGGCTCAAGAGATTAAGTTGACATAACTTATTTTTCGTGTTTGATGTCGATTCCTTTTCATGCTTGGTCGTTCTTTGACTACAACTCTCCTCCCAATGTTGACCTGCATTCACTAAAGACAAACAAAGAACTCCACATGCATTCGATCTATGAACTAACGGGTTAGAGATTTAATCAATCATACAATCAATATTCCAATAATGACAATCTCATATGGCAGGATGGGAAAATCAATTCTTTTATTAACTTCACAATGATACCTTACAATGATAAAGTCAGTTACTGCTCCTCAATCCTGGTCCTGGGCTCTTCTTCCACTGTCTTCCAACTGCTTTGCTCTATACTTCTCTTTGCACAAGGATGGCTAAAGGTTGGGACAAAGGGAATGCTTAATTGAGTATAGTTTCTTTACTATGATACTCCTCCTTTCAAATGGGACCCCTAACCCTTCTTTTATAGGCTAGAAGAAGCTAGGTATTTGGTCGAGTGACCAACCATGCATGGCCGAAAGGTTTACTTAACTTACCCAAAGTTGTGTGTTCCGTCAACAACTTTCCTTTTTCCGTGCTTTTGTAGGTACACATGGGTTGTCTTGGGTCATATAGAATGTACACAAATGCAGTAATGAAGCAGGGTGCATGGGGTTTTATAAAAGGGGTTTTTAAGAAGAGTTGTTTAGTAGTGTTTTGGAAAAGAAGGAATCTGAGATGGCTTGAGGCTAGGTAAGCATGTCTGGTGAAAATTAGGGTTATAACAGATGCCCCCTAATGTGTGAGGTTAGAAGAGCATTTGATGACCGAAATACATTAACAATCCTCACCGATGTTCCGAACAAGTGAGCCCAGAGACCAGAAATCAGGAGGTGTCGTCTATAAAATAATAATCGTCTCACCGAGACGGGCATACCCATGCTCGGGATAAAATAAAATCATGGCTACCAATCAAATACACTGTAGATCCATGTCATATAACTATATAAAGTGTAGCCACAAGAAATACACAGTGGAGCTACATCTCAAAATAAAAAATATATACATGTAGAGTATCCATATTCTAGAAGTTGATAAGGCCTGATGGCTGGAGATGAGGTCTTCAGAGCTCAAGAAACAAATTAAAAATATTCAAAACTTGGGTAGGATTGTAATATGAGTGTATGAATTCACTACCCATAGGTCTTCGATAGATCGTCGGTTGTGGAATAGAGAATCTTGATGATCAGACTGAAGGCTTCATTGATTTCGAACAAATACTTGATTGGTATTTGAGGAAGGTCGGGCATGAGGGAAAGAGACAAACTACAAAGGGGATGACTCAGGCTTGGTAGAACTTCCCTTGGGAAATAGAATGACAAATGATGAGACTCAGGTAGCATGGCATTTGACATAAGTTCACGATGCAAGAGGCAACACAAACTCTCCATATGTTTGGAAGAATAACCAAATGGAGGAGGACATAGCTCTATGTAGGGAGAACAACCTCCTAAGGTCGTATTAAATCCCAGAGCTTGACTAACAAATAGAAGGATGTGCTTTGTCCAAGGGCGACTCATTGTGCTGCCAAAAAAGAAAATACTTTTCCCTTCCTCTTTTTGGGGTATATTTGATTTTGTTTGTCTTTTTCAATAATGTTGGAAAGCTTGAAAAAGAATAAAAGAATTCTACGTTACAAAGGAGGATCGAGTGTCGCAAACATACTAGTTCCAAGCGCATGGAACATAGGGATGCTCAATGAAAAGGGACATATGCAAGAAAAGGACACTCGGGAAAAATCCTCAAGGGGCCAAAGGTGTCAATACATAGAGGAAAAGTGCTACAGGGCTTGCATATAAGGCATGCTTCAAATGGTTCAGTTGAGAGCAACATGGAGCTGGCATTAGGCTGAAGACACGGGTATGCAAATGCGATTAATAAAACACACAATGGTAACGTCCTTCGATGTAATTTTAACGAGCCTAGAGAAGGTAAACTCAGTGGTTTTTCATATTTAGAGAGTTTGAAAAACGTAAAAGGAGACTCCAATGGGGTACCTTTTTCAAAGGCAGTCTAGTTGGTTCGAAAAAGGGGTAAACTAGCACCGACAAGATGTCTATTCAAAACCATTTTAACGAGTGTGATAAAGACAAGATTACTCGGCCATTTTTTCATTTTTAAGGAGTCTGAAAAAAGCTTAACTATGGACTCCATCAGGAATTTTCTTCTGGACCATTTTAATGAGTGTGAAAGAATAAGGTCACTCGATGATCTTTTCAATTTTAGGGAGTCTAAAAAGAGCTTAACTATGGACTCCATGGGGGTTCCTTTTTCGTAAATTTAGTCCCTCAGTCCCGAAAAAGGGGTAAAATTATACCTGAGGGTACTCTTCTATGGATGCGAAGCCTTTAGAGTATACCTTTGTTCATACAGTTGACCATCTAGACCGAAAAAGGGGTAAACTACCGCTGAATAGAGATGACTTCAAATTTCATTTTAATGAGCGTTAAAGGCCACAAGATTGCTCGACAATATTTTCATGTTTAGAGGGTCTAAAAAGGGCTTAAAAGAAGACCCGTTATGTTTTGGGAGTCCCGTGGGTGAGGTCAAGAGTCATGCAAATGAGTCTCAAACGTGTAATCAGGAAAAACTAAAAGGACTCCCGAGCCTACAGTCATTAGTGACAGCATGGACACCATAATGCAACTAGGATCTACCTAGGGCATCGATGTTCCAGTAAGCTCTACCACCAAATCGCGACACTGCTAAATAAGCAATGATGGTTCCATGTCGCAACCTGATGGAATCGATCCTATGGCAAAGGGATAAATACAAAGAGATACAAAAGTATGGGTGGAAACCTAACCTATATGTTCAAGTTGACCATCTGAGGTTTTTTCCACGGACCGTCAAAAGTGACCCAAAACTCCAAAAAATGTCCTGATACCTGAACGTAACTTTCCATAGAAACTCCTGAATCACTCTAAATGGTTTTCAATTTAGAGAAAATGATAAGGGGGGTCAAAAAAGTGACAAAAAATGGCCCAAAAGTCTATAAATAGAAGCTGGTAGCTCATTATCACCATTGATGATTTTGAAATTGACTCTGGCACAAAAAAAAACCCTTTGGTAAAAGTGGTGATTCCAAGAGCTACAGTGAACAGAACGACCATCCATCTGGACCAAGTAAGTATAAACTACCTCCTTTTGCCTTTTAATTCTTTATATATGCATTTAATTTTGTTTTTTTGGGGGGGCGTCGACCTCTAAAAGGTCGGCCCTAGGTCCACGCAGGATGTCTTCTGACAACCCGCATGTACACTCGTTCTGTCTGATGTCAGAGCGCGTGTACATGCGACTGTCATCACAACAGCCCGTGTGGACCCTCCAATGAGTGAATTTTTTTTTTAAAAGGCAAGGCCTAACCCTCTAAAAAATTTCCCATGTCAAGGATGTATGTGCAATGGAGAGAACGAGAGCACGAAGATATTAGCGCACTAGTTGGGGAAGACCCTAACACTGTGGCGGTGTTAATGCAATGTGGCTTGCTCAAGTTCTTTATGTGTCCTTTCATGAGAGCACAACCTAGGCTAACTAAATGGCTTGGTTGAATATTAGCACCCTGATGTAGAAGCTTTTATGCTAGAGGGGCAGTCACTAGTGCCCACTAGAGAGGATATATACTTTTTGAATGGCCTCTCCAGGAGAGGGGAACAAATCAATTTCCAGACAGTTCCTGCTGGGCCTCACAATATATCGAAACTGATAGGACTTCATTGTGAGTCAGGTACAGACTGATAGAGCTCACAGGTGCCAATAAGCAGGATCATCGATTTATCACTACGAGCAATTGTGTTTCTTATTGGGTGGATGATTGGTTCTATGACTCTACATAAGGCATCCCGTGCATAGATGAACTGTGCAATCTAGTGCTTAAATGCACAGATATTTGATTGGAGCACTACACTGTTGGATTGTATGAAGAGGCAGCTGACAAATTGTCGGTTGCAGATGTAGAGGAACTTCGGGTTCAGGATGATTCTATTCTCTTTCTTCTTTGAAAGAGTTCCTAGTTTCAATCCTCGAGTGGTGGTATGAGGACATCAAGCCTCTCTTCCTGTTGTTTGCATATGGGCAGTGTTGTTTCCACGACAGGGTGGTGGAAGGACCAATGAGTCCTTCGATGATGACTTTTTTTCTTGGTTGTCGCGGTATATCCCAGTCATAGAGGATTATCCCTATGTTGGGATTGATTTCTCAAGAGATCCCAAGATCCCTGTACCTCGAGGCAAGGAGCGAGGCGAGATGGGTAAGTTTGCATCATTTTTTTTTTAAACATATATAATTTTTATGTTGTTTTTATATAGATCATTTTTTTATACCAGATTATTTGACAGATATGTGTCTATTGTATGCAAATGTGGGACCAGTATAACTTGCAGATTATGCGAGAAATAGGCGTCATCCTTGGCTAGGGTCCGCACCTATCACCGCAGGGGGACTAGCAGTAGCAGGAGAGCTTCTAACTGATGAGGCTGAGAGGATTTTGAGATGATTTGAGAGAAATTTTACCTTGCTCACTTGCACCATCCCCATGGCAAAGATTGAGGATCTACCACCATCTATGAAGCCTCATGTAGTGGGGGCACCATGGACGTGGGTCCGACTGTTCTGGTGTTTGGCAAACACTGTTGATTATTACAGCAGGGCCCATAGGCCCTGACCTTAGTTAGTCTAGACTTTTCATGTGCTGAGAGCTCTACTTGTATATATTTTTTGAGGGCATAAGCCCCATGACTTGTTACGGGTCATATTTTTGAGGCACTTGCGTCCACCTATGTACTCTGATGATTATGATATTATATATGGATTTTTATGTCTTTTTGTGTTTTATGGATCATATTTGCCTTTAAAAATGTATTTACATGTTTATGTGTATGTCTTTTTATATGTGTGCGAGATGCCAGTCTAAAATTTGATTAGCTAGAGTATCTGTAACTTGGTTTAATCTCCTAGGAACATGAAAATATGTAATATAATCAAAGCTTCGTTCTAAGAGACATACCCTAAGGAATCGTCAGTGTAAAGTTGGATCATGAGCACGATAGACTCTATTTAATTGAGACACAACCAAATGAGCATCTAAATAGACTCGGAGACGAGAGATACCAAATGACAGGGCGTCACGAAGAAACTCAATAAATGCACTGTACTCGACGACATTGTTTGTGGTGTCGCATAAACATATACCTCCTGAAGATAATAACTAGCCCTGAGGTGTAAAAGTTACCCAAGCTACGGAGGAAAGCCTCCGAGTATGCCGGAAAGCACTGTCTGCGTACCCAATGAACACCTCTGATTCACTTAACATCTTCCACAGTGACAAAAGATAACATAAAAAATGACACGTCCATAATACTAAAAGAAACCAGAAAGTAATAGTACAAATACTATACATATGTTACAAAAAGTTACCCAAGGTGACCTACCTATGAGTAATACTTCTTGAGGTAGAGCCCATTTCTAGGCTCCACCAAAGAATTTCCCTCAAAGTCAACCAGACGATAAGCAACCTTTTTTAGAACCTATTTTATGATGAACGGTCCAAACCACATGGGTTTGAATTTGCCTGCCCCCAGGGGGTCCTTATCTTGGTCGTAGACCAGGACAGGGTCGCCTTCAGAGAAAATCCAAGGACGAACGAACCGATCATACTGACACTTGAATTTTTGTTTATGAGCCTCACTGGCCAAGGCCGCATCACGATGTTGCTCATTGAGCCACTCAAGGTATAATAATCATTCTTCAAGTGGAGAAGTGTCTGGCAATAGCTGTGCTGCCAATCTTAGGGACGGGATCTGACATTCTATAGGAAAGACTGCTTCCAGCCCATAAATGAGTTGAAAAGGCGAGAAATCGGTAGTAGTATTAACATACGTTCAGTAAGCCCATAATGCTAAGTATGACATCAAATGCCAATTTGACTTGGCCAAGTTGATTGATCGTTGTAGGATAGTCTTAAGAGATTTATTTATAGCTTCCACTTGACCATTTGCTTGGGGGTAGTAGGGTGACGAATGTTCTTGCCGCAACCCAAGCTTTGATGTTAATTCAGTCATCATCTAGTTCTGAAAGTGACTGCCATGGTCAGTGACAATCTCTCTTGGGATGCTAAACCTTGCTATTATCTGGTTGAATAAAAAGAGAGTTGTAGTCTCTCCATCATCTTTAAATGTTGGCATATCTTTGACCCACTTCTTGAAGTAGTCTATGGTGACAATGATATAATGGTGCCCCCTTGTTGAAGGAGGGTTTCATGTAGTTTAATCAATCCCCCACTTGGTGAAGGGACCAACTGTGATGACAGGAAACATGGGAGCAGGATGTGCCCTCATATTCCAAGAGAAGATCTGACATGGGTGGCACTTCTTGATCGATTCGATACAATCTTTGATTAGTGTCGGCCAAAAGTAACCTGCTTGTAAAATATTTTGGGTTGTTTCCAACCCAGACAAATGACCGCCACATGCTCCGGTATGGCAATCATTAAGCATGATAATTTCTTCTTCATGAGTGAGACATTAGCAAAGGATGCAATCTACACCTCTTCGATACAACGTATCGTCGAGTATGAGATAATTCTTAGCCTGATGGTGTATATTGCGACGCTCATCACGAGAAGTAGAGGTGGGGTACTTCAAAGTCTGGAGATAGACAAGTATACCTCCATACTAGGGATCCAAAGATGCAATCAAAAACATATCTCCTCTGATAGGCGATTCTTTGGGCATAACATCACTTGACTCAACCGAAAGTTCTGAAATAAGTTTTGCGAAGACCAGTGACTTTTTGGATTTCACTGAAATGAAATCTAAGTCGAATTCCTGAGGATGACTATCCATATACTGATATTTTCTCCTATTACCCATCGCATCAACATGTATTGAAATGGATTCACAACAACAATGTTGGTGGTATTGTGAAACATAACATAATGACGAAACCGTTGAACAACATGGACTGCTGCCAACACAAGTTTTTTGATATGAGAATAATTGAGTTCCGGTCTGACGAGGCCTCGGCTCAGGTAATAGATCACATATTCTGAGAGAAAATCATCTTCTTGAACTAAGACCATGTCGATGGTTGACTCTGCTATAGCCAGGTATAATAAGAAATCTTTGTTATAGTTGGGTGGCCGAAGCAGAGGGACAGTTGTGAGGGCATGTTTCAATGCTTTGAAGGAGCGTTGAGCAGCATTGTCCCAATGAAAAGGAACATCTTTCTTCAGTAAGTGCATAAATACCTTTGTGATCTCAGCATAGTTGGCGATGAAATGCCTTAAAACATTCATCTTTCCCTGTAGACTTTGAAGTTGAAGGATTGTGTGTGGGGGAGGAAACTAAACTATTGCCTCAACCTTGAGAGGATTGACCATGATCCTTTTTGTTGACAGTATGAAACCTAACAAATGTCCTGATGTTATGCAAAAACTTCACTTGTTTGGATTCAACCAAATTTGTAAGTAGCGACATCGCTCAAAGATAAGTCGGAGGTGTGTGGGATGATACATTCTTTTGCGAGATCGAGAGGCTAAATCATCTAAATAGGCCTCAACTATATGCTTGAGATCATGGAAAGAAAAATACATGGCCCGTTGGAAGGTAGCTCCAACATTTTTGAGGCCAAAAGGCATCTTACAATAGGAAAATGTACCCCATGGACAAATGAATGAAGTTTTTTGTTGGTCTTCAGGTTTGATTTGTATCTGATTATATCCTGAAAAACCATCCATGAAAGAAAAGGCCTCGCAACCTACACATTCATCAATTATTTGGTCGATGAATGGTGTGGGAAAATTATCTTTTGGATAGGCCTTATTCAAATCCCAGAAATCTGTACATACATGAATCGTGCCTTGTTTCTTATTGACCGACACAGGATTTGACACCCATTGGGTCAAATGGATAGGATAGATAAAATCGACTTTTAGCAGTTTTTTGACTTCAACCTTAATGGTTGTTGCTTTCCTGGGATTAACCGGATGAAGCTTCTGCCAAACTGGCTTGGCATCATGATAAGTTGTGATTTCATGTTCGAATATTTTTGGATCAATGCCTGGCATTTCCTCGTAATACCAGGCAAAAACGTCATGGAATTCTTTAAAAAGATCTGTGTAGATTTGAATGTCTTTGGAGGAACAATCAGCTCCAATGAAAACATTCTCCACGACGCCAGGGATTCTGAAGATATTAATCTATATAGTTTCAGTGATAGTTTCCATATTACCCTCAGCATAAAACTCATGTGTAGCTAAGGGATTAATAGGACAAGACCTATCTCCAGTCATAGTCAAGGTGAATTCTCCTGCTTCAATTCTTCTTAACTCTGGGAGGAAGTATGATCTGTGATGGAGATCGTCCCAGGGTTTGGCCAGACTAGTCATTGCTTCAATTATTTCTTCGTCGGAAGGCAAGACTAAGTCTAACACATTGATATCAACGAGACAACCTTGAGCCCAAATAGGCTCTGGAATTGGATCTAACTCTTGTGTAGAAGTTGGATCGGTGTCGGCCAAAGCTTGCTGGACTAAAGAGTACACTACTTCAGCTATGGAAAAGGGCATGGACATGCCAGGGTGCCCTATCCCTTCCATCATGGCCAATGAGGAAGGAAGTATCCACGGATCGTTGAAGTAAGTCGTGCGAAACAACAAAACTTGGAAAATCTCAACCTTATGGTGGTCTGATATGAACTTGACATCGCTTTGAGGGGGCGGGTAATCGAAGGTACCCATCAAAGATGGGCACAAACCAACCCCTACATTGACTATGCTCAATTGGGGATTATCAATCATCAGGACTGCGGATGCCCCCAGTGAAGGGTCAAGTCTGGAGAAAGACAATTGATGAATGGTCAAAATCCGATCCTCGTGTGGAAACAACAAGACTTAGAAAAATGTAGCAACCAATTCTTTCATGGCATAAGTCCAACTCCTTCCTAACAAGAGATTGTAGTTGAGGGATGCATTGACTACTTCTACCTCAACGCACATGATCTTCCCTCCTAACTACATGGAGAAAGAGGGATTGATACCATGTGGTCGAAACGAACGACCATCGAAAGCAATGAGAAGAGTAGGTGACGGAGACAAAATAGGCTAGACAATGGCCTTCCAACATGCCAACGACATAACGCATGTTGAGACACCCTCATCAACCACTGTGTGGAAAATGTTCCGAGTAAAAGTTTTCGTGGGGTAAGCCACTACTATCTGAAATGCTATGTGGTAAGGCAGACGAGGTTTTAAGTCGGTTGTATCCAGCATGATTGTACCTGGATTACAAGTCTCGATAGATCCTAAAGAGGCTAACAAAGCTTTCTTCTGGGAAGGGTAGCTTTGGAGGACCTCCAAAGTGGACATCGCACAAGGGGTTTGAGACAAATCCTCCACCACAAAATAGTTCTGGGTGGCCCTTACATTTGGGTTGTGAGAATTTTTCTTGAACGCCCCTTTCGGGATGCGTGTCATTGTTTCTCCCAAAGTCTTCTCTTTCCGGAGAAGAAGAGATGGGATTTTAGCTTCTTTTCCCTTCTCAGAAGTGCTTGGTTTACTGTATTCATGTGCTCTAGTCAATATAAAAGCATCACCTTTCATCATATACACATTCATGGATGCTAGATTATTAAAAGATGGAGGGGGTCCTTGACTGCCCCCTTTTGCGCTTGTAGAGGCTAGGGTTAGGTTTTGCCCATGTTGAAATGGATTGGTTAACACGATAGGTTGTTGTTGTGTCACAAACTTTTGGGCCTCTGCAAGATAAGGACATTGGTGGGTCAGGTGGTCTTCCATGCACAGGTTGCACAGATACCTCGCCTTCTATTTCTCAGTGTTACCCCTACCAATGTTATTAGTGGGTTTCTTATCCCCCTTTCCCTTCTTTCATTGTTTTTTCTTTCCATTAGGCTGCTAGGTGGCCTTTGGATTTGTCGATTGCACTATGTGTACATCCGACATTTGGGTAGGGGGAGTATCCAAAATAGTAGTTTGGTTGGCCGCTGTGTGTTGTATAGACAATTGTTGCAATTGCTTCGTCAGTTGTTCAGTGAGATTTGTTTGTGCTAAACCAACAATACCATCGACATGTGGTCCAGCTCTCTGTCTAGTTTTATCAAGTATTGAGCGTGGTGCATCTGGAAAGATCTCGTATAATAAACCAGACTGAGAGTAGATTAGCTCAAGCTGTTCAACTCTCATGATGGCATCTTCTTTAGAAAACACTCCCGACATCGTGACATCTTTGGATAATTGTGGGACCAAAGACTTAAGGAACCACTCGAGAAGGAATTTGGGTGGGAATGACATCTTAATTAAACTCTTCCAGTGTCTCCATTCTCGGATGTGATCAGAGATATGGTCCACTTTTGTCTGTTTGAAATCGGCCAACAATTTTGTGCCAACATCGTGTCTCACAGGTAATTGGAAATGGTTTAGGAAAGCCATTTCCAATTCACCAAAGGAAGAGTATCTTGAGCGGTCGAGCTCAATGTACCATTTCGCAACACTCCCAATGAGAGTACATTGAAACAATCACAACTGTATGGAGTCATATTTCAACTAGTTAGACGAGCACCAAAGATGGAAGGTGGTCACATGTTCTCCTAGATCTTCATTAGGCTTGTCTTCTAACTTTGGTATGTCTGAAGGAAACTTCGTCGGCATAGGGGGCCAACGCAGATCGTGACAGATAGGGTCATTCAACAACCTTGTTAAGTCTGGAAAATGCAAGGTTTCCAGGAAAGGTAGTTTGGGTTGTTGGTGATAACCATGGAAAAAGGGGCCTAGATTTTGATTGGCACTAGGTTTCCAGGAAAATTTGGGTTGCTAGCTAGGGTTCTGGTAAAAACCATAGCTATGACTAGTGTACAGATTCTGCATGTGAGGAGACATCATCGACTGGTTCCCAAAATAGGACGTATATGGTTGGGCATGCAATACATTTAGAGGACTTTGGGAAGGGTTTCCCCATGCCGATCCCATGGGAATAGGCATAGTACCTTGTTCGAGGTTCCACTGGTTGTGAAAATAATTGCCCTAGATCGACATTCCTGACAAGGGAACTGATCTGTGCCAAGAATTCCAAGGTCCTGAGGCGAAAGGAGTTCTTGGGTTTGCCCCCTATGCAGGAATAGTACCTTGCATAGGATTAGGTTGGACATAACCGGGGTTTCCCCTGGTCAGGAAAGTAGTAGATGAGAAAGTGTTGTTACCAAACGCACCAAACAAATAAAACGGTGTCGACCCTATCGACATATTATGAGAAGGTGGTCCTTGAATCCCTACTCCAATTGAACTATGGTGTGTGTTTGGCCCAGTGGATTACTGGTGGGTATCATCGAATGAAGGGGACGAAGGAGGTATATGACCTCCCCTGTAATGGAAAGCATTAAAAGGAGCTGAAGTGCCCCCCATGGGTCCTTGCAGAGGAGCTTTAGAGCTCCCTGCCCCCAGACCTAAAGTTTTCAAAGTGGAGTAGGATAGTACAAGACTTGTACCTGAGCTAGGAATCTTGTATGAGAACGAAGGGCCTATCGCACTCTATGTGAAAGGAGTAGTGGTCGTCGCCAAAGATGGGATCGGACCATTGCTCAATGTAGAGACAGTCAATACCATGGTGGCTCGAACTAGCCACGGTGGGGTAGGAGGTGGAACACCCCCTATGATGACAATCGTGGCAGGAATATCAGGATTCCTAGAAGAAGAGACATGATTTGCCTCAATGACCATCCACTTTAAAGGTGTCGAAAGGTCCTTTAACAAAGGTTGGTCAGGTGTGATTTTCGGTGACTCAGTCACTTCAAATGACCCTTGTTGGTCTATCTTTCACCTTAGCGGTGGCAAGGGTGGCTCCAGTGCAACCGGTGGCAGGCCAAGAAGCCTTCGTGACCAGTGGAGCTTGTGATCCTCCACTGTTTGAGAAGATAAAAGACACACTAGGGATTTCTATTCATTCAAAAACAACACACACTAGGAAAATCCCTATAAGATAAAACAAGCAAATACTAAACTAGTTGGAAGAACAATTACAACAACCAACACTAGAGAAACTTACCGGTGCAAGTGCAACTCAAACACGGAAGCACCCTCTGGGTATACTCTGCAAAGTGTGGCCCAATGTTTTTCCTAGGTACCATGGTATACCCCTGCAATCACCTGTGTATGTGTCTAGAAAAGATAGGCAACTATGTTGCCAGTGCGTGAATAGTCACCAGGCGGGTACAGTCGATAGTCAGGTAGACCACAATGAGAAGGGTATCGAGCCCAAAACCTGTCAAGGGTATCAAAGGAAAGTGTTCTGGAAGAAAACTAAGGACCTCAAATGGATTCGAGACCCACGAAGCTCCGTGGAAAATGCAATCGACGGAATCCCAAGACAAGCCCTCTATATGTGTTCTCCACCACGATTGGTCCATCTTTGGAGGGGTTATCTCCACTACCTTTCCACATGTAACCTTGTGTTTAGCCCCTGTGTTAGAGGGCAGTCCCGGATAACTTTCATGATATTGGACTTGGACACTCCCTAACTCAGACTCCAATGTTTGATTTAATGGCCTTGAAGAGTTTCCTCTCCAACCTAATTCAAATCCCTAACCCTAAACTATTTGGTTGAACCTACAAACATAAAAATTCTAATGAATTTTATATTTAGCGTTAAATTTTATGGCTTGTATTAAGTCAAAGGTTATGAAAGTGAAACTAGTGATGTTTGAAAGACGAAAAACAAATAAACAGAAATATGGAAACAAAATAACTTCTTCTTGAAAACAACTTTTCAAACAAAACAAAAAAATTTCTAAGATCTTTAAACAGAAAATGAAAAGAAATATTTCACTCGACTATGAGCTACTTATGATCTAATTAAACCGTCAAGAACTTATGAAATCAAAGACTTTTCCTGGTTACTAATGCAAACCAACACTATTTAACCAAACAAAGAAATAAAGATTTTTGTTTTATTATTTGAATGCTCACAAAGAAAAAAGGAAAAATATCAACAAATAAAGACCAAGAAAACTTCTGGCCTAAGCGCAGGTCGCAAAGAGTCACTTTAAAAATAACAGACAAGCAATTTAAAACTAGACTCTCACACTTGTCTAAAAACCCTATGAAAAGAAAATTTTGAAGAAAACTTCTTAATGAAAAAAAAGAAATCTATTGCTGTGATCAGAACCTAAGTTACTGACCGCTATGACAGAGACCCAAAAACCTGAGAGGTATAAATCTTGTCAAAGGAAAGGATGTCTTCCTTAACTTAAACAAGAATTTTATGCACAGGCACGTTGCTGACAATTCAACAGCAAGTGTATGCACGTGAGCTATGTAAAGTCAGGGCGCGTGTACATGCGTGCATGCCGTATACAGGCCGCGTGTATCTCTAAAACTCTAGGACAAATAAAAATCCAAGCAATCAAGCCCAGGAAGAGACTACTAGTACTAAGAACCGGGATCTCTTGAAGACTCAAACACTTACTTTAACAGAAGAAACAAAAAGAAAACAATTCAAGGAAAACTTCATAGAACAAACCAATCTGAAGTGAAACCTAAGCTATAGAATGCAAACAACAAAGGCTAGAAAGAGTTCCAAAAAACCCCTGAGAAGGATTATTTCTAACAGGGGAGAGGATGACTGCCTCTCTAAAAGAAATTTTCTGAAATCATACACGCGACTGACACTTCCTCAGCTAGCATGTACATGTGGTCTATGGGAAGGTAGGGTGTGGGTACACGCGTTCAGACCTTATACATGCCGCGTGTACCTCTGTGGGTCTCGAAAAAAATGAAGTCAAGCAAAGAAACATAGATAACTGCTATGGAAGACCAGAAACTCTGCAAGCTCAAACTTTTGCAGAAACTTTAAAAACAAGGAATGAAACCAATTTTTAAAAATACCCAAGAAAAAACATTCCCAGAAACCCTAGAGATCCCTAGTGGAGTCACCAATTTTGTTGTGGGTGGGAAATCCCTCCTACGGACTAGCACCAAGGGTTTTATCATGCATGCAAAAATGACCTAAAGATTCTTACTTTTTACCATCATCCCGTGCCTAAACCCCCATTACTCATATGTAAATATAAGGCTCAAGAGATTAAGTTGACGTACCTTATTTTTCGTGTTTGACGTCGGTCCCTTTTTGTGCTTGGTCGTTCTTTGACTGCAACTCTCCTCCCAATGCTAACCTGCATTCACTAAAGACAAACAAAGAACTCCACATGCAATTGATCTATGAACTAACGGGTTAGAGATTTAATCAATCATAGAATCAATATTCCAATAATGACAATCTCATATGGCGGGACGGGAAAATAAATTCTTTTATTAACTTCACAATGATACCTTACAATGATAAATTCGGCTACTGGTCCTTGATCCTAGTCCTGGGCTCTTCTTCCACTATCTTCCAACTGCTTTGCTCTATTCTTCTCTTTGCACAAGGATGGATAAAGGTTGGGACAAAGAGAATGCTTAATCGGGTATAGTTTCTTTACTATGATTCTCCTCCTTTCAAATGGGACCCCTAACCCTTCTTTTATAGGCTAGAAGAAGCTAGGTATTTGGTCGAGTGACCGGACATGCATGACCGAAAGGTTTAGTTAACTTACCCAAAGCTGTGTGTTCCATCAACAACTTTCCTTTTTCCGTGCTTTTGTAGGTACACGTGGGCTGTCTTGGGTTAGCTAGCATTTACACGCATGCAGTAATGAAGCAGGGCATGTGGGGCTTTATAAAATAGTTTTTAAGAAGATTTGTTCAATAGTGTTTTGGAAAAGAAGGAATCTGAGATGGCTTGAGGCTAGGTAAGCATATTTGGTGCAAATTAGGGTTATAACAACCATATAATTTGTTTTACAATGGTAACTTTTTACAACTTTGTATATACACATCTTTTGGAGTAATATTAATTCAACCAAAGTCAAAATATATTTTAGAAAAGAGATAATGCTCCAAATTAAATCATGTAAAGGATATTTATAAAATAAAATTAAGAAGATAGGGTATTAAAAGAAAGAGATAACTTTTCATAAGTTACAAAGTTATTTTAAGCAAAAAGTGATAAGGTTTAAAAGATAAAGGGAATTATTAAAGTTGATTAATACCTTTTATTAAATTGGAAGGAAACTGAAGTAATATTCAAGCTATTCAAAGGAGGAATATATATTTATAAATAATACATATATTGAATAATCGAAAAAAAAAAAGAGGAGACCGTGAATAATGAATTCAATATATAAATACAAATTTTGGACTAAATGCCCTTTTTGTGAAATTGAGTTTGAGTATATGGAATTTTTTAAAAATCACAATCATTTTTGTCCAATTTTTGGGAAATAATTTATAATGGAAGAATATCAATATAACTCACAAAGGAAATCACTAATATTAAAAGGCAAACTAGGAAATTATAGAGACATCAATAGCAAATTACAATTGGAAATTGACATGGAGAAATATTTTAATGGGTTAACAAAGAAAAATAATCTTTACTTCAGAGAGAGAAATGAGGAACTCATCACACAAATTGAAGAACTAGAAACCAAAAACTAAAAAAGGACAGAGACTTACTAGAATGAGATGAAGAAATATCACGATTAAAAATTCATAATCAAAATTTACTAGTAAAAGTCAGGAAGTCAAAAGACAAGAAACAAGAGAATAAAAATTCAGAACAAGAAAATCAAGGTCTCAAAGAGAAATTAACCAAAAAAGAGGAAGAAATCTCCCGCCTAAGGAACCTTAATCATAAATTGATTGGAAAAATAAAAAATATGAAAGCCGAAAAGCCACAGAATCAAGATATTATAAGTGAAGTCGAAATATTAGATAATGAGGAAGAACTTTTACACCTAAGGGCTCATAATCGAAGTTTACTCACACAAATCAAAAAGTTAAAGAGTGATAAGAAGTCACTACAGAACGAGTTAGATCAAGTTATCAACAAAGAATCATTGGTTTATAAAGAGACAATGATTGAACCTATGGAACTAGAGAATTCTTCAGATGTAAACATCCTAATTATGGATAAAAGAATTAATACAGACCTAGTCAACCTTACAACTCAAAAGGATGAAAATCCAACTAATGTAAAAAGGTATTCAAATGTCAAAGTACAAACAATCCAGGGGTATGAAGAAGACTCAATTCCAAAATTTAATCAACAAAAAGACACAAGTATAAGAAGTAAAGATCAAGTTGCAAGGATTCCTTATCGACATCCTAATCACAAAAGTCATTACTTCAACCAATCAATGTATCAATAGAAATAAATGATTGATATTACAAATAATATTACTTCTACTACTAGTGGTGCTCAAAGTATAAGCTATTAGGGGAGTCAAAATACATCATGTTTTTTCCAAGAAGCCTTTAAACACACAGTTTCGTAGAAGATCTAATTAGGGTGGGAAGACTCCTTTACAATTTGAAAATTATTCTTAGCCCTTAAAGGATTCTATCATCTCATGTCCTGAATTGATAATTGACTCAAGAATGAAGAATAAAGAGACAATATTACAATCCATAGAAAGATAAATTTGTTTTATAACTATGCTTTGAGGACAAAGAATTTTTAAGGGGGGAAGACTTGTAGTATACCTAGTATATTATATTTCTTATTATTTAATAATATGTTCTAGGTTTGTTATTGTGTAAATATGCATTATATTGTAAATGATAAGTCAATGATAATTCATGACCTTTGGAAAGAACATGACTTATCATTCCCCACGTGTATTTATATACATGTATTGTATTTCATATGATGTGAAGTAAATATGTAAAATGGACAGTAAATAAAATGTTATTTATTATGGATATATGGAATTATATTATGTATTCATGATGTTCTTATGAAGTGGACCACCATATCCACTTCATCAGTTTTTGGTAGTTACAATTAAATAATAAACATTTACATTGTTCACATGCCATTTCATGGAAATCATTAAACATGATTAATTACATGTTGGGGGAAATAAGGGTCTTACAATCCCCTCCCCCTTAAAGGAACAACGTCCTTGGTGTTCTTTTAAACAACATCTTCCATGCAATTGACTTTAAATACTTCCTCAATGTTTTATTCTTCTTGATCTCATCCTTTCCCATACTCTTGGAATTTAGCATATGCCTACAATAATTCCAAACCGCAAGCATATTAGGTTCAATTTCATGCAATTTTTTTTTTTTTCAGTTCATAATTTTTTTGTCACAACAATAGCCCTCTTCCATGCTTTCTTATTTGATAGTCACCATATGTCCTCCTTGGACATATATTTTCATCTCACCTCTGTTCACATACATACATAAATTTGTGAGATATTTTCATTAATTCAATCAAAATTCTTTTCCAATATGTTACCCACATATTTTAAATTTGACAATTTCATTTCATTTTCATATATGTTCCATATTGGAACTAGAGTTCACAAGCATGAGGGTTCTTTCTCATAATAGTTTGGATCTTTACAACCAACATGCATTAGTATTCCTCGTGGGCTTACAATATTTCCATATCCAAGACCATATTTCCTATAGTTTCAATACTCACACAACCAAACAAATTGTTAGTTTCTCATGAATATCACATTTTCATTATACATAGTTTCAGAATTTTGCATACTAACAATTACATCAAATTTATCTATTTAGAAATATAAAATAAAAAGGAATTATCATTCCTCACACATTCTTTATCTCAGCATACCAAACCATTCTAAATGAAAATAATCATTAAATGAATTTTAATCAGTGTGTCAAGCTCCATGGACACATTCATACACAATTGCCCCTTGTATTGATTACAATTTACCACATTTCAAGTTTAGGCACCTTTTCCTAGTATGTTGGGTCTCTGCCAACTTATCACTACATGGTTTTTCTATCCACATTCATTATTACAGCAGGGTTGTTCTTTCTTCTTTGAGTTCATCGTAGCCTCAAATCAACACACAAGAATCTGAAAGTTTCTCGTGAATGCATTCAAGCATTCTTTCTTCACTAGTAACCAAGGTGCCAACATTCATGGCCACCCAATTCATCTTTCCACCATTTTACAACTATGGTAGAGTATTGGAATATCCTTCTTCCATAATGGGCACTCTATTCCCTTCCTTCTCATGCAACGTGCATTTTCTCAATGCATTAATTTAATGTGCTTCTTATGAGCACTTTTGTTCACAATCACTCCTAATTGGTCAATATATCCATGAAACTATTGGTTCCTAAATTTTCTTGCAAGGATCTTAATCATCCTTGGTTGTTATAGGTTCATACCTCTAATCATTTAGGTTCTTCTTCTTGAATCCTACCCTGCTCGGGTATCAATGGATTACTATAACCATTCAAAATCATTTTCAAATTATAAAAATAATAAAAGATTTCAGAATGGATTCTTACCCAATCCCTTTCAAACCTTATGCCACATAGGCATGAACACTTTTATCCTTTTTTTGGATGCCAAAATCTTCTCTTATATTACCTCTTCAGTGGTTCTTCACGAGGACTCCTAAGTCGCTTCAACATTATTTTCTATCAACAAACTTCTTGTATTTATCCGCTACTTAAGGTTATCCACCATTATCAACTTCCCTTTCCAACAACTCAATCAATTCCTACATATAACATGCATCATCACATTCAAAATAATATCAGTTGTCATGTGAAATAAAAATGTATGTACCATAACATTTGAATCAATAAACATTTTCATATATGTCCCAACATATCCCTATGCACTCTATCACATTTATCCTTAATATGTTAGTTGGTTCAATCACAATCCAATTTTTAGCTGTATCTATAATCATAAAATTATCAACATCCTTATCCCAAAACATTTACCTGCATCGGTAGATCAATTTCTCATACCAGAGGAACACAATGAAAACAAAAAAAAGTATTCAAGGAACTCTTCCCTTATCCAACTCCTTCTACACATACTAGGACTTTCAGTCTATATGAATTATTTTCCAAGGCCTCACTGCCTTCACACAATATGGTTAACCAAGCTCATTCTTTAACATATTTATTATTATTTTTTCTTTTCCATTTACCAGTTGTAATTGTTTTCCCAACTGTTCTTTTATGGTATACAACTCTGCTAAGCAAGTCAAAGTTTTAAATGGAGAAAAGTATTCCTTCTTTTCTCCTTCTCGAATTCTACAACCTATCCCTCTTGGGATATACCTGCTCTATTCCTTGAGAATTCTTGGTCAAGTTCATATTAACCTTTCCTGGATATAACAACAAACTCACAACAACAAAATTAAGTTCACAAATTAATTATGAATCAGTGCAATTCTGCACATTTGCCAAATTAGATTGGTCAACATTCCTTTGCATGTCTATCATTTTGGAATTATATTTTTAAAATGTAATCCAGGATTCTTATGTAAATAGGATTTGTGGCTCCACTACCTAATTCTCAGTAATTATTAATATAAGTCAATCGATTCATGAATTTTCACAATCATTTACATGCAATTTTTAGAAGCATGTTCACCTTTCCTTTTATCTTAATCAACAAAAGATCCTTGCTTAGTTACCCTTTTAACATTTATATTAGCCTTCTCTCTCTGAGGAATAGCATGCTTACTCAAGCTATTATTTGAACTAGACAAATTTAAACCTTCTACATAGGGTCAACCATGTATCCATGGCCTTAATCATATATGGAAAGTACACCTCTTGCCTCACTGCTATAAAAGTATTCCACAACCCAGATATACAATTTGGGCAATTTCCATAGTTCCCAAGGAAACAATACAACCAATATAGTTTCTCTTCATGCCTCAAACCATTCTTAGCCAATAGACCTCTTCAAAGGAAATTTTTTCCTAAATTTCCTCTTACTGCTAGCTGAGCATACCAAGCCATATCTATATGGCCACCATCCACCTCTAGATGCCAGTCTAGTCCATTGGTCATTTAAAAATGCTCCAACACTTCCTTAATCCGACCTTGTATCGGTTTCTCATTAATACTTATAGTCTTATTTTCGAAACACTGTATGCAAACATTGTTATTAATATTTTTATCCATGCTTCCATCTTTCCCACTACAAGTTATACTGTGCCTATTTGCATGTTACATACATGCAAATAGAACATTCACATGTTATGTTTTCATGCATAAGTAAATACTCAAGTTGATAGGCATGCATACATTCTTTTGTACAACCACAAACTCATAAACTGGCTCATATAATCAAGCCATTTCACTTCTTTTATGAGAACCACCAATAGTCCAAAGGACTCTTTTTTCTTTTTCTTAACTAGATTATTCCAACAAGAAGTTTTATTTAGTATAGTTCAAATAAACTAACCTTACAAATCATTCCTCTGATCATGAGGAATTCCATGTACAGGGCTTAGTATTTTATTTAAGGAGTAATTAATACTTCTAAGGATTCTACCAATCCATACTAAGTTCCTTCAACCATAAGAACATTTTCCATAAGTGGTGGAGACCCCCCTTTCTCTCCTAAGGGCTGCACGACCTCCCGATCTAGGATCGATCAAGATACCAAGTCTGATTGACTCTCTGGGTCTCTACTAGACCCCAAACCCACTTACACAGGTCCTTTAAGATCCTAAGACCCACATAGGTCATCTAAGACCCACAACTTCTCTCCCAAGGGATGTTCGAACCTCAATGCCAAATAGGCATTATCTCCTATCTATTAATCCCTTTCTCCTTTGTGACCACTGGCGGTGACTACACACTCGAGTGAAAGACATGTCGTGATTTTGCATTTTGAAACCCTGGTAGTGTTGCTACCTTTGTTCACCCAATAACCAAAATCGTGATGACCCAAGAACTACGGTCCAAATCTTCTCTTGATCGACGACTGCAATCAAGTCGATGTTTCGCATTTCACGACTTCGGAGTTCCCTTGACTCTATTCTCTTGATAGCCGAAATCGTGAATATCCGAGATCTACGGCTAAGATATTCCCTTGGTCAATGGCTGCGATCCAATCGACGTTTCGTGCTTCGCGACTTTGGAGTTACCTTGCCTCCGTTCTCCCGATAGCCGAAATCGTGATGGCACTTGGATCAACGGTTCAGGTCTCTCCGTAGAAATGACAGTCATGATGATTTCAGGACTTCATGTTTCGTGAAGTCGAAAGACTTTTCACCTCCAATCCTCCGATCCCTGAAATGCCAATATTTCACCCTAGAGAATTAACAGTCCAGATCTCTCTTGGATCCAACGAATCAGATCAAGTTGCAGATTCGATCTTCGCGAATTCTTAGCGATCTTCCCTTTAATTACTCCAAAGTACGAGTCAGTGAAACGTTGGTCGTTTTCCATGCGTCCCTCTCGATGGATGGTTTTGATTCTCTAGCACTCATATCTAATGACTCAGGTCTTTTCCCCCCTTGCGCTTACGCTATCTTTAGAGTTAGAAGATATTTTGGGTATTCAAAGGTTTCAAACCTTTCCTCCTTCAACAAGTCCGATTCTTGGATATTTTAGCACTTATGCAAAGTTTTATTCCTCCTAATCTTGGTCTTCTGAAGACTTCGACTTCTCGTGCACACCTTGTGTTTCAGGGATTCGATAACTTAGATTCCAAAGGATTTCTTGAAGAGAAATTCCTCTTGCCTTCCTGACGTTCTCCTTTCCTAACTCTTCGATGCTTAGTCAAATATCAGATCTTTTCACTCCCTGTACCAGATATTCAAGCAAGGTTAGGGCCCTTGCGGATGACCGTGCACTCCTTGCACCAGTATATTTTCACTCCTTGAAAAGGGAAAGTTTCATGTTATCTCTTATGAGCTTCGGAATCGAAACAAATTTTGTCAATGCACTCCTTGCGCTATGTGTGCACACCTTGCACTACTTCCAAAAAATATAAACAATTTAAACTTATCCTAACATTCACAGTTCCATCTACTCAAAATGAGATTCATTCATTCATGAAAACACAATACAGAGAATTACAAACAATGTTCACACCATGCATTGGATCAATTTTCCTCTGTTCTATTCCAAAATGAAAAATGGTTGCCATTGTAAATGAACAATCAAAACTACTGAAATATTCTCCTAACTTCTATTCCATCCAACTACCAACTAGCCTCATTCAGGCTTACAAAACCTTTATTTATCACATAGGGCTCTTAAGGTTTTTTCTTCCTCGCTACTTGTCTACTCTAAAACTTAACCTAACGACTATTTCGACCAGTCGCATTCCAGATCTGTAGTGGAATCTCCCACTTCTCTCGTAATCATTCAAGCGTGCCTCAAAAGATTAATTCGGGTGTTGAATTAAGGCAGACTTCAAAATATCTGTTGTAACTGCTAGCATTGATCTCGCCTATAGATTCCTTGATGTTTATGGTCTTGATCCGCACGAGTGACAATGATGCTCCTGCATCATACTCCCCTTGAAAAAAATTCATGGAATCCTGTCCATGAGATTTTGCACTGACTTTCCATGCTTCTAGATAACAAATTCATTTTCCCAACTGGAATCTTCTACTGGGTGTCCCTTCCACTTGACCAGATATTCAAAATGGGTTTTCCTCCTGGTCTTTCTACTGATCCTCTGATCCACGATCTTCTCCATTTGTGGATTTTCTGCTATAGGCATTTGTTTCTCCCACATAATCTTCTCTTGATCTTATGATCCCTTTGTGTCATATTTCTTGTAAGGATACAGGTTTGAAACATTGAATATGGGTGATATGCCCACATCATCTGGCAGTTCAATCTCATAGGCGTTTGCATCAAACTTCCTCAAGATCTTACATGGCCCTATATTCTTCATCTTTATCTTATTATATGTTCCCCTAGGGAACCTCTCTTTTATGAGATGTGCCAAAACCTGATATCCTATGTCAAATTGAAGTTCTCTGCAATGTTGATCAACTCTATGTTTATACTCCTTGTTAGAACTCTACAGCTGTCCTCTGATCTGGCTATGGAGCCTCTGCATTTCTGCAGCAAAATATTCTTCTCTCGTGCTCCTAATCTCACTCTGTTCCAAGTCTCTCAACTTAGATACTCCCCTTGTTTTCATTCCATACAATATTTGGAATGGGCTCTTTCCATTTCTCCTGTTTGGTGAGTCATTATATGCAAATTCCACTTGGGGCAGAATATGATCCCATTGACTATGGTGTTCAGTAACCAGACTCCTCAATAAGTTTCCCAAACTTATGTTCACCACCTCAGTCTATCCATCTGTATGAGGATGATAAGTTGAGATAAAGGAAAAATTTGTCCCCAACTTCTTCCACAGTGTTCTCCAAAAGTGACCAACAAATTTTGTGTCTTTGTTTGAGACAATGCTTCTAGGTAGGTCGTGAAGTCTTACAACTTCCTTGAAAAATAGATTTGTAGTGTGCATTACATCACTGGTCTTCTGGCATGGGATAAAATGTCCCATCTTTGAAAATCCATCCACCACCAAAAATATGGAATCAAATCCTTTTTTCATTCTTGGTAGTCCCAACACAAAATCCCTACTTATTCATCCCAAGGCCTCTCTAGTATTGGAAATGGTTGATACAATCCATTGTTCTGTCTTTTCCCTTTTGCATGTTGGCAGATTCTACATCTGTTCACAAAACTTATCAATTCTTTTCTCATACCTGACCAATAGTATGAACTTCTCAACTGTGCAAACGTTTTATCATGGCTGAAATGTCCAACCAATCCTCCACTATGTTTTTCCTTCAAAAGGTTATCCCTCATTGAGAATTTTGGTATGCACAACTGATTTCCTTTGAACAACAATCTCTCTTGAACCATGTACTCTATCCACTAGCTTCTATCTCTCAGCACATGATTTTCACATGCTTCATATGCTTCCTTGAAATCTGTATCATCACCACACATGTCCTTAAGGTGTTCAAACCCCAAGGTCTTGACCTAGAATTCTTGCAGAATCAAGCATCTCCTTCTTAATGCATCAACAAATTTGTTAGCATTCCCAACAACATGTTTTATGACAAAAGTAAAATTCTACATAAACACAACCCATTTTGCATGCCTCTGATTCAATTTTTCCTATGTGGTTATGAATTGTAAAGCCTGGTTATCTCTATACAAGAAAAATTCTTGTGGGACAAGGTAATGCCTCGACTTCTTCAAGGCTTGAATTATGGCATAAAACTCCTTATCATACGTGGAATATTTTCTCTTGGTCTCATTCAGCTTCTCACTAAAATAGGAAACAGGTCTGTTATCCTGGCTCAAAATTGCTCCAATTGCAACTCCACTTGCATCACATCTCACCTGAAATGTCTTCTCAAAATTTGGCAAGAGAAGAATTGGTCATTCTGTTATTTTCTCCTTCAGTATATTGAAGCTCTTCCCAGCTTCCTCTATCCATTTAAAACACTTGTGCTTCTTCTTCACTGTATCCATCATTGGCGCATAAATTCCACTGAAGTCTCTGATGAACTTCCTATAGAAACTCGCTAATCCATGGAAGCTCCTTACCTCGAACATACTCCTTGGTGATGACCATTCTTTGATTTCTTTTACCTTCTCTGGATCAATCTTTAGTTCATTTGAAGAGATCACAAAACCCAAGTAAATGAGTTATGTCTTCATAAAGGAGGACTTCTTCATATTTATCAACAACTTCTCCTATTGTAGTCTCCTCATCACTAATGTTAGGTGCCTCAAATGCTCCTCTTTATTCCTGCTAAAGATCAGTATATCATCCAAAGACACAACCACAAACTTGCCAATGAAATCTTTCAATATTTCATTCATCAGCCTCATAAAAATACTTGGGGCATTTGTTAAGCCAAATGGCATAACAAGCCACTCATACAAACCTTCATTTGTCTTAAAGGTTGTCTTCCACTCATCACCTTCTCTTATCCTAATCTGGTGATATCCACTTTTCAAATCTATTTTAGAAAAGAAATTCTCTCCACTTAAACAGTCCATTAAATCATCCATTCTTGGTAAAGGAAATCTATACCTGATGGTGATCTTGTTAATGGTTCTTGAGTCTGTACACATTCTCCACCCTCCCTCTTTCTTTGGACTCAATATAGTTGGTACTGCACATGGAATCAAGCTCTCTCTGACCAAACCCTTGTCTAACAATTCTTGGACTTGGTTCTTCACCTCCTCGTTCTCTCAAGGTGTCAATCTGTATGTTTCTTTGTTTGGCATACTTGCTCCTGGTATCAAGTCAATATGGTGTTTGATACTTCTGATGGGTGGAAATGATTTTGGAAGCTCATCCACCACTATGTCAATGAAATTTTCCATCAATTCCTGAACTTCTATAGGCAAATCATCCATCAAAGTACTTGTAAGGATAACTCTGGGTTTCCTCACCACAATGAACTGCATCTCCTATTCTTCCTTGAATTCTTTCAGGAGTTCCTTCCCAATCATGAGAAGTATGCTTGTGCTAGCCTCCTCTTTCACTCTCTTCTCCTCTCTTGGCAACAAAATGTGTGTCCTACCATTATTCTCTAATGTTTACGTATTTTTTCTCCGATCATGAATGGCATTCCTGTCAAACTGCCATGGTCTTCCCAACAAAATATGGCATACATCCATGGGAATTACATCACATAGAATTTCATCTCTATATCATCCTATCTTAAATTCAACCAAGCATTGTTTAGTAACCATTACCTGGTGTCCTTTCTGCAAGCATGAGACTTTGTATGGATTCAAGTGTGCAGCTGTCTCCAACTCCAATTTATCCACCATATCTATGGATACTAGGTTATCAATGCTCCCACTGTCAATTATCACCTTGCATACTCTATCTTTAGTCTTGCAAGTTGTTCTGAAGAGACTGTTCCTCTACACTAGCTTTTCAACTTCTACCTCTAGTTTTAAGAGAACCTTCCTCAACATCAGGGATCTTCCATCCTCTACTCCTTTTTCTTCAACATATATTCTCTGTGCTTCCGAAATGTGAGATTCACCTCCTCCTTCTTTCTTTTTCTCATGGATTTCCCAAGACATCTATCTTGTCTTTCCACAGGCATAACATCTTACTTCTCCTCCTCCTCTTCTTCCTCTTCCTATGGAAGAACTTCTTCCACCACTCTGTCTTCCTCAGGAACTTCCTCCTCTTTCCGAGTTACTGTGTGGTTTCTCAGCCTCGTCTTTAGGCTTATGTTATCTATCATGGGTAAATCCCTTACTCTTTCTTGGGACTAAGATTTTACTTATTCCTCGTTGGATTTTCTTTCTGGCCAAATTATCCTCTGCCTTCAGCGCAAACTGATAAGCATCCTCCACTGTCCTTACTGACATGATGCTAATCTCTTCCAGGATTTCATATCTCAGGCCATTTATATATCTGGAAAATTTTTCTTCATCTCTCTCCCTTTGTCTAGTTCTAATGTTTAGCCTATAAAACTCCTCTATGTACTCCTTAACTTTCATCCCTTTCTGCCTCAGGTTCTGCATCTTCCTAAATAGATTGATTTGATAATCCTTGGGCATGAAATTGGCCTTCATCTTAACTACCATTCTATCCCAACTCTTTATCTTCTATTTTCCCTTTCTTCTCCTCTCATCCCACCACAGTGATGCATGTCCTTTTAGCCCGGTGACAACCTATTTCACTCTTTTCTCTTCATCAACCTCTTCATAGTCGAAATGTTTGTCCATGGATATTATCCAATCCAATAGCTCTTCAACATACAAGTTGCCTTCATACATTGGGACCTCTATCTTCGCTCTACCTCCCAATTTGGAAACTTCTCTAAGAAAGAATTCTTCGACAACATCCTCTCCTGCAGCTTCTCCAATGACATTCTTGCCCACTGCCTCATCGCTCTCTACATCGATGATGTCTCTAACATCAAGTGCTCTTCTTTGTGCTACCTCCATCGCCTCTAATCTTGCATGGAGTTCTCACATCTCCCTTTCTACAACTCGATTGGCCAAAGGTGGTTCCACTCATCTCCTTCGTGGCATTGTGTTGACTGTCTATCACACACACATAGTACAACTCTAAGTTCTTTTATCTCCTCTCCTTTTCTTTTTGTCTGCAAGAAAAACAAACTCGCTCTGATACCACTTGGTGCAGACCCCCCTTTCTCTCCTAATGGCTGTGCGACCTCCTGGTCTAGGATCGATCAAGATATTGAGTCTAATTGACTCTCTAGGTCTTGGCTAGACCCCAAACCGACTTACACAGTTCCTTTCTCCAAATGTGTAGGTCGTCTGAGACCCGTGGCTTCTCTCCCAAGTGTTGTTCAAACCTCAACTCTAAACAGGCGCTATCTCCTCTATGCTAAGCCCTTTCTCCTTTATGACCACTGGCAGTGACCACACGCTCAAGTGAAAGGCACATCACAATTTCATGTTTCACGACCTTGGGACTGTTGCTACCTTCGTTCACTCGATAGCCAAAATCACGATGACCCAAGATTTATGGTCTAGATCTTCTCTTGATCAATGACTATTATCAATTAGACATTTCGCGTTTTGTGAATTCAGAGTTCCCTTGCCTCAATTATCATGATAGCCGAAATCGTGATGATCTGATATCTACGTCTCAAATATTCCCTTGTTCAATGGCTACGATCAAATCGATGTTTCACGCTTCGCAACCTTGGAGTTTATTTGTCTCCATTCTCCTGATAGCCGAAATCGTGATGGCACTTAGATCAATGGTCTAGGTCTCTCTGTAGAACTGACGGTTACGATGATTTTGGGACTTTGCATTTTGTGAAGTCGAAAGACTTGTCACCTCTGATCCTCTGATCCTAGAAATTTTGATATTTCACCCTGGATAATTAACGGTCCAGATCTCTCCTAGATCCAACGACTCAGATCAATTCATGGATTCGGGCTTCGCAAATTCATAGAGTTCTTCCCTTTGACTCCTCCAAAGCGTGAGTCAATGAAACACTAGTCATTTTCCACACGTCCCTCCCAATGGATGGTTCTGATTCTCTAACGCTCAGATTGAACGACTGAGGTCATTTCCCCCCTGGCACTTACACTATCTTTAGAGTTAGAAGATATTTTGGGTATTCAAAGGTTTCGAACCTTTTCTCGTTTGAAAAGTCCAATTCTTGGATCTTTTAGCACTTATTCAAAGTGTTATTCCTCCTGAGATTAGTCTTCTGAATACTTTGGCTTCCCGCACACACCTTGCATTTCAGGGATTTGATAACTCAGATTCCGAAGGATTTCTCGAAGAGAAATTCCTCTCGCCTTCCTAGCGTTCTCCTTTCCTGACACTTTGATGCTTAATAGAATCTCAAATCTGTGCACTCCCTGCTCCAAATCTTCACACAAGGTTAGGTTCCTTCCAGACGACCATGCAATCCTTGCACTAGTCTCTTTTCACTCCTTGAAAAGGGAAAGTTTTGTATTATCTCTTCTGAGCTTCAGAACCGAAATAGATTTTGTTAACACACTCCTTGCATTCTATGTGCACACCTTGCACTACTTCCACAAAAGAGACACAATTGAAACTTATCCTAACATTCATAGTTCCATCTACTCAAAATGAGATTCATTCATTCATGAAAACAAAATACAGAGAATTGCAAACAATGTTCACACCATGCTTTGGATCAATTTTCCTCTGTTCTATTCCAAAATGAAAAATGGTTACCACTGTAAATGAACAACCAAAACTACTGAAATATTCTCCTAACTTCTATTCTAGCAAACTACCAACTAGCCTTATTCGAGCTTACAAAACCTCTATTTATCACAGAGGACTCTTAGGGTTTTGTTTTTTATGGCTACTTGTCTACTCTAAAACTTAACCTGACGAATATCTAGACGAGTCACATTCCAGTTTCGTAATGGAATCTCCCACTCCACTCGTAATCATTCAAGCATGCCACAAAAGATTAATTCTGGTGTTGAATTAAGGCGGACTTCAAAATATCTATTGTAACTGCCAACATTGAGCTCCCATACAAATTCCTTGATGTTGATGGTCTTGCTCCACACAAGTGACAACGATGCTCCTACATTAGTAAGGGTGTTAGTCCTTACATACACAGTCACCACAAATGTAAGAGGCTCTAGATATCCATTAGAGAGACAATCATTACAGTTGAGAAAATCAGTTCAGATCATCCATTCTTGGGTCTTATGCATCTTTATAAAGGGGTTCAACAATTTTCAGTCATTCACATTTAGGTATTACCCTAAGTGCTTATCAATACATTCCCACTTCTGTAGGAATAACCATCACTCTACCAGGTCAAGAATTTAATCCTTCTATTGTATTCATCATGTTAAGGTTTCTATTGTAAAAAATTAAAATTAATATAAATGTTTCAATCTTCATTCCTCCTCCTAAAGGAGTTAATGCGAATAATAAATAAAATTTTAACATAGAAAAAATATTTTAAATAGGTTCATTTCTACCTTATTATACCAGTCCTTTGACTGATCTCTGGCCCATCTAGGCCTAGTGTTGTAACCTACTCTGATACCACTTTGTAAGATACCCAACCCCTTAAGTACCTTTTTAAGGGATTGGGTATTAAAATTTCACTTTTTCTTAGACATCTTGAGGACTATTATCAAGGGAAGTAATGTCTCATGCTCGTCAAGAGATTTCCAACGACTATAAGAATGCCCAACTCTGATATTGGAGTCAAAATTTATGGACTTCAAAAGTTATCAGTTTTCAAATAGACAATTCAACTTAATGCCACATAGCCTCCACATGGCCCCTAATCACTCATTCCCTCCTATGTGGCACTAATGTGGCACCTACCACCTAGCTTGTTGGGCTCTCTAGGTCAACAAATCATTTCACCTGGAAAGCCTCTGTCGTCGTCAGGGTTTCCTCCCATGGAAGTATCTTCACCCCAACTAAAATTATGACGACGATCTCTAATGGTTAACTTCTCCAATATGACATTTCTTGACACTCTCCATCCAATGAATCTGATTGTGTCAGGCCTCTAAAGTACACAACGTTTAAATCCCATTCTTTCATCCTCTTGTGCCCTGATGATGACCCATCTAGATATGATGGTCTAGATATCCACTTGTCATAAATCGACAAATGATCATGATTTATCAATGACTAGATCCTATGGTATTAGGGCTAGGGATGATTTTAAGGATGGGAATTTATTTTAAAATGTACAAACCTTGGTGAATCTTACTAATCCTTCATATGTGAACTATAAATGTTTGGCGATATTTTTGTAAAAATATTCAAATTTCTAAGTATTTTATATAGTTTTTATAAAATTTTGGCTATTTTTAAGGTAAAATAATTTTATCCTATAGAATTTGGGCGAATCATTTTTAAAATAGTGAAT
>ML780092.1:288235-383478 GCA_009831015.1 Picea engelmannii
AATTTCTAAGTATTTTATATAGTTTTTATAAAATTTTGGCTATTTTTAAGGTAAAATAATTTTATCCTATAGAATTTGGGCGAATCATTTTTAAAATAGTGAATCTCATTTTTGGAAAAACAATGGAAAATTAGCCCATGAGCGAAATTTAGCCCCTAAAATCATCCCTGATTAGGGCCAAGCATCGAATGACTCTACCTGTGTCAGTGATCCCAACTAGAAGGGAGGTTATTTCTCATCCTGGACAACTCTTACATTTATCGTGTGTGACCTACCATAGATCAATGGTTGTCTCCTTGCCTCGCTCTTAAAAAAATCAATGACTCTCATTATTTCACCAATGAATTTATCATCGTTGACATTCTTTACCGACACATAGCCTTGCCAACGCTTCAAATTTCACCGATGATACATCACCCATCTAGATATTATTTTTTCCACAGCCCCAATGAGATCGATGGTTTTAAACATTTATTAGCCCCATATCATCATCAAATTTCCTCTCCAAACCCTCATCGACACTCTTCCAACATATGGTTGAGATATCTTGAGCCGAAGATCCAATGGTATAGATTTTGATTCAAAACCCTCTTGAACCTCTAGGCCCTTTTTGGTTCCTTTGACCAATCAACAAGTGACACATGTCACTCTAGAAACCATCTAGATATTGTGATGGCATGCCACACCACTTGTGATGTTATTTCCCATTCTATATCCTATTAAAGGCTCTTCAGGAATCTACGGTAGAGATTAAATCCAACTTACCACCAATCAATGACTCTCATCAAATCACAGATGCCTTCATCGTCGTCGACATTATTTTCCAACACACAAAATTTCCAGCCATTCAAACTCTGATGAATGCCCCATATCTTCTCATATTTTCACCTACATATGCCAAATCCTCTTGACACATGAAGTCATCTTTGCATGACATGTGGCACCATCGATACTTGAAATATGGCATTCATATTTCCCAAAGAAGCTCACCTACAAGTGCCAAATAACTATGTCACATGGCACCTTCTATGCTCAACATGTGGCACCATCCACGTCATCATCTTGATCCCTTAACTAAAGAACAATCATCCAGATTATCTGTTGACTCCCTCTGATCATGGCAGATCAACGGTCATGATTGCACCTTGAAGCTCCTTTGATCTTGATAGATCAACGTGTTAGTGTCCTATAAATAGGTTGTTAGGATGTGATTTAAAAATGTATGATAGGGTAAAGTCATGCCTTGGTCTTATAAATACCATGGCATTGTTCCTCTTAGGTTATGAGTCAATGGTTTTGTAATTGATAAATTTGTTTGGGTAAGGTCATAAAATAAGTTTGAGTCGTGAAACATATGGTGTTGTTGCCAAAGATATGGGTTGTCATGTCACCAAAGAGTCACAATGAAATGGAATAAGGTCAATTCAAATCATTTAGAGTCAGTCTTTTCATGGTCCAAAGAATTTCATGAGCTCAAATCTATTGGAGGCACGTGGCATCATCAAGCAAATCATAACACTACACAAGTTTCTACACAACGTCCTAATGTTGCACAATTGAGTATTAAAGTACGACGAGTCATGATGGGTATACGTGGTGGTTTAAATTGTCTTTAGCATTCAAATTCTTCAGTGGCCATGTGAAGAAACCCACACATACCACCTTTCTTCCTTCCAAATCCACAAATCTCTTATCTAATCTTGTTGCTCATGGGTTGTAGGGGATACTGCTCACAACATTGTGCATCTTCACCGACCTTGATTCCACTCTCTCGATATGTTGTTTTAGGTTCTTGGTTAAAGTTTGAAAGGAAAACCTTTATTATGAACCAAAAAATTCAAGATTCACTTTATATTCATGTCCCTTTCTACATCAAACTGAATTTTTCTAATTCGTTATGCATCTGCAAATGTTTTGTTTTACATTGCACACAATCCTTCTTTTCCATTTTCACAGGGAATTGATACATACCAACATCATGGAAACTCTAGAAGGAAGGAGAAGGAACAAAAAGGGTGGTGATATCGTTATATTTGAGCCTCAGGGTCTAAGGCTAGTGAATGAAGATCCAACAATCAGAGCTTCTTCAAGTGGGTTGTATCGGGTTTTGTGAAAATATTCAGGGTTACAACACACAGGTGGAAAAGGAGTTTGCATTGAGTTTTAGTGGCATTGGGGCCAAGGTGCGAAACAACTAGTTTCAAGTTTCATAAGACACTATCCCTGCTACAAAAAAGATCCCTGCTAATAGAGAACAATGGTTCAAAGGTATGCAATTGGATCTAGCCTGCTGTCATGAATTTTTGAAACCTCAATTTACAAACATTGATTTTGGAGCCACCATACCCAGATAACTTCTACTAGAGAATCACCTCAATTTTTTGAGGGTATTTCAAAGGTTATTTACATGTGAAGGGAGGTTCACTAGGGTTTACCAATACCATATCATTCTCTTAATGCATTTCAATGGTAGAAAACCCTTGAATATACCCTATTACCTTTTCATAAGCCTAGGGAAGATGGCTGACAGAGTACAAGTAAGGAAAGATCAAGGAGAACCAATCCTCTTCCATTTTTCTTTGATAAAGTTGTTGGTATTAGAAGAGCTTATAAAGAGGAATCAATATTGGGAAACTTTTGTAGCATCATCACAGATAGTAGTTGATGCTTTAAAAAACCCTCAAACCATGAGATATTTCCCTTAATTAGTAGCAAAGACCACCACATCTTTCCATGGGAGTTCTGTCAAAAAAAAGGAAAAGGAAACAGAGGAACTTGGAGTAAGTCAACAATCTAAAATGATGGGGAAAAGGCTCCAATTTTCCATAGAAGAGGTCACAACCCCTTGAAAACCAGTTACTAGGTTAACAACTAAAAGAATGCATGCCATGCACACATCACAAGAACCTAAGAAAGATCTAAAATCCTCCACAGAAACAGACTATCCCAGTGACAAAGACAACCTAATCATTGAGCCGCAAGGACAATTAAGGAAAGCTCATTTTGTTATAGCTCAGTTGCAACATGAAAATAAGGAAATGAAGAAAAAAGATTTGGAACATGCCTCTAAGAATGATATCTCAGTAACAGGTGAAACATTAGTCCATGTAACTCCAACAAGCTCTAAAACAAAGGGTAAAAGGAATGCAGTGGAATAGAGTTCAGAAGTGAAAGAAATACCTAAAACTACTGTTCATTTGACTAGATCCTCAGCCAGGAAGTTGAAAATGCAGGAGGAACCTCCAACAAAAAGTTAGCCAACAAAAAAGAAGGTTTATGAGGGTCAGGATACTTTCAAGAGATTAAGGAAACAATTGAGAGAACCATAATATATGATAATACAAGAAAGGGAGGAGAATAGATGAGAAAACATGACATGTAAATAACTCCTTGATGATTGTGAACCTGCAATAGAAAATGTCATATTCATGGTAAAAAGAAAATTGCCTCTCCATAAACAACTGAAGAACATATATAGGAAACATTTAACTTTGATAAAGGAGAATAGATCCCTCAAACAAAACTTGCAGTAGTTGGAGACATATAAGAGGGGGAAGGGAAATCTTGATTTTCTTGCTGAAGCAACATACATTTAATTCCATGGAGATGGATTCATCAATTTTGCCTCTTTTGACTATGCACATCAGAAAACCTTAATCCTGATTATCAAATCCCCTAAGTATTTGGATGGAATTCTTATGAACAGTGGTATTTTTGATGGATCATTATACATGATCATTTTGTTGCCCTACTATGCATTGGATATTTCCATTTTGATCTATAAATGACAAAATTATAGTTGCACATCATGCACGCTACACAACTACAACAATCTAATTTGGAGTAGCTATATGAAGTTTTTTGTCAAAGTTTTGAGTGGGAAATATCAGAGTGATAATGAGAGAAATATTGAGTGCATCAACTTAAAGAATTTGCCAGTTAGGAAGTGAAGTGAGATCTTTCATGGCAGTTTACATGTATAAAGGATTTACGGTTTGAGAGGCAAACGGGTTTTGAAGGAAATAAAGGGTTTTTGGGAACCCTACCATGATTTTGAGTTTGTTTTTATCATAAAACATCACCATCAATCAACCCAGGTAAGTGAAAACAAGAAAATTGTAAGAAAATCAGTTGTTGCGCAACTATACTGCATTTCTATTGTAGGTTGTTGTTGCGTAGCAGGCATGTTGCGCAATGATGACCAAGTTTCTAGAACATCACCAGATCCATTGGAATGAGTCAACATGGTATTCCCTCTTGTCTACATCGAATGAAAGGGTCAAGAGAATCATATTTAGGGACTCAAAGATTTGTTCAATCAACTTGTTATGTGAAATTAACGAGTCAAGTTTGACTCCTTTTCCTTAGTTGTTTGTTCAGATTTTGTATCCAAATATATTGTAAATGTTAGAATTATCATAGGATGACAATTGAATTCTAATTTTGGAAGCACAAGAAGACATTTGTGTATATATTTTATGAAGCTATGAGAGCTGAAGGTTGGAAAGTGCGTAAGAAAAGGATTGTTGAATAAAATTTGTAATTCTCTTTGATATTAATGAAATTTGTTGGATCAAAAGTACCTGATATTTGACTCCAGAGATACATGTGATTGTGCTACTTTATGCATGTAATATTACAGTATTTGTCTTCTAGTTTAAATACATCTATGTGATATTGCTTCTTCGTTGTGTTAATTTGAACTATATGTATCAGAATTCATCTGCATTTGATGCTCTGCTGCATGTAATTTCAATTGTCTTTCTACTATAATCACCTTGGGATTCATCCTTGTTAGATTCCCTAAGGGGTTATTTTTTTCCTCTATAATATTATATCTACAAGGATATATAATTGGACTAAATGAGTGTTTTATATCTTGCCTCTGATCAGTCACTTTTCAATCCACCAAGTATCCTGTAAGCCTTCATTGATTTTTGACCTTTCAGTGACTCCATTTCCCAATGGAATTTCTGTCCACATTGCCACCAACACTATGAATTCAATTTTACCTTAGAGATCTAGCATTCGAACGAAATTCCAAATCAATCCTTTCAGTGATTGATTTGAAGAGAGAGAGCCCCCTCTAGGTTGGAAGGGAAAGCTTCCAGCCTCAAGTTGGTTTATGGTTACCTTTCTGATTTTCCTCTTCAACCAAGGCAATTTACAGAGTGATAACATTTTGGATCCATTGTTGGGGATCAAAGGTGAAATATTCCCTCAAAGAATGATAAAATTTGCAAATCTGGTTCTTGAGGGTGATAGTGAATCAAACAAAAATTTGGCTGAATTTTCACTCTAGTGACTCCAATTTTGAAGATCAATGGCTAAAGAAGATTTTTTGTTAAATAATCCTAGATACTAAAAGGAAACACACAAGGCCTCATCCATATCCTAACCCTCCAGATGTCGTTGATAATCCAAAAAGGATTCTGTGCAAATATGACAAGAAAGAACCACAATCAGGTATTTTTATGGATCGAATTTCATCATTGCCTAAAGATGAAGTAAAGTCTATTCAAGATTTGTATTTTGGCATAAAATTTGAGCAATATTTATTTATATCTAAGTCAAATTCATATCTGTCCCAAATTCGTTTTGATGAGAAGAGATTCCTTTCTTTAATTTATTTTCCCTTACAATCATTCGTTAGTCCTTTCAAAAGTCCTACATTGATTTTATCTAACACAGTGGTTGGTATCCCTAATTATTCATCATCTAGTCTACCTTTCCTTCAATCCCTCCAAGAATCATGGAAGTTATAATTTCCCCGTTAGATCTCCCTGCCGCACTTCATGACCTACCATATAATTATGCATAGAGAATTAAAAAATTTGATGCAAAAGGAGACATAACAACTCAACAACATTTAGATAGGTTCATTGATTTAATAGATCTTGAAGAAGTAGACTATGAAGATGTTAAGATGAGGTTATTTGCACAAAGTTTTTTAGGAGAAGTTAGAAAATGTTTTAAGGCTCTCCCAACAACTAGAATTCCTAATTTTGATGATTTTGAAGATCTTTTTCTTGGGAGATGGGGAAATAAGAAAAATCCTTTGCAGTTGTTGATACAATACAATAATTTGAAGAGACTCCCTATTGAGACAATTCAAGAATTTTCTAGTAGATTTATGATGGTTTATAACTCCATCCCTGATCAAGTAAAGCCTCTTATAGTAGCTTCTCAACTCCATTATGTTGATGAATTTGAGAGTGAATTTTCATTGCTTCTAAGAGAGAGAAGATCCACTTATTTGAATTATATGATGAATGATGCAATAAAAGAAGAAGTGAACCTAGCTACATCAGGGAAGATTAAGCTCCAAATAGAAGTTGAAAAGAAGAAGGAAAAAGAAGACACATTACCCTCTACATCTCAAGCCTCAGATGCAAAATTGGACTTGATGGTAAATACTATGGGGAAATTAGTAGAAAATTTGTTATTGGATGACAAGTCCCATGAGATTCAAGTAAGGAATAATAATTTTATAAGGCATCCATTTCCTCAAATAAGGTAGAGAGAACAAAGGATTCTAGCTGATCAACCAGTTAGAACTCCTTTCCAAAACAATTATGCAACAAAAACATTTTAAGAACCTCCTAAAGATATTCATTGTTTTGATCTAGAAGAGCCACAAATTTACCTAACTAAAGAGGAGCATGATATGTTTATGCAAGAACAAACTAATGAGTTAAAGGATAAATAGGATTACATGAAAGGATATCAGAATGCAATCATGGAATTTCAAAAGAAATAACCTCATAAATAAGAAAACAACAACAAATCCTCCAAAGGATCCCAAGGATGATATGCCAGGTTCTAGTCATCAGGATAAAGATATTTTAAATAAAGACACACCATATAAATATAAGAAAAAATAATATCCCCCAAGGAAAGTTCCAGAAGTAAGGAAAGAGGAAGTCATTAAATAAGTAGAAAATGTTCAGCTTCCCTTTAATTTTGAAAGTGAAATGGAAAAAATTAAGATTTTTGTACCCTTTAATGAGCTGATTAGAAATGTGGAATATAAAAATCAGAATATAAATATTCTTAGAGTGGAACATACATAAGATACTATTAATGTGCAAGATGATCACTCTGTTATTTTGTTTGGTCCCTGGGTTGAATAAAGTGGTGGTGATGGTGATGTACCCCCCTTCTATATGTTAGAAAAGCAGGATCGTGGAGCAATAAAATAAAACAAATGTGGAAATAAAACACATAATATACACAATACAATAGAGACAAATATATATGTGGTTCAGCCAGTGTGGGCTACATCCACCAGAGAAATTTCCAGGTCCTTCCTTTATTATTATCCAGCAAATGAAGGGATATAACCTACAACACACATGTTGTAACTTCCTCTTCTTTCTCTCACAGTCTCCTCACTCAGAATACAATATTTGCTAGATACATAGCCACAATACATTTCCCTCATAAAAGAGGGTTTCCTTCTAGGGAAAAAAACCCTAACATAACTTCTACCGTTAGATTTGTCACCTTATAATGAATGGTCCAGATTTACAATGAAATTACAATATACATTTACAAGGAAAATTTTCCTTCGGGGGCTTCGTGTTTCTGATGCCAAAGGTGATCATGGAGGAGTTGGGTTTGGATATCACTAGGCCATACAAAGATTTGTTTTATTTTGATTCGAGACAGGTGAAGTGTTTGGGTATAATCAGAGACATTATTGTTTCTTTAGCTTAGATCCCATAAAAAAGTATGGTGATGGATGTATTTGTTGCAGACATTCCTCCTAAATTTGGAATGGTACTGTCAAGATCATGGGATGGAAAAATCAAAGGTACTCTACAGATGGACATGTCTTATGCTACAGTGCCGGTCTTTGGTCAGGACAGAAGGTTACATAGAGAGGTCTTATTGAAATACATGGTGAGTAGTAAAGATAAACCCAACAACCATCCTATCTTTTCAATTGATACTGATATTGGATCTAGTATTTTCTATAATGATTTATGTCTCGAGAAAGATGATCAGAATACTTCAAAGGATCAAAAAACATAATCCATTTTAGAATAGAAAAACAATGAATATGAGGTTGTATGGAATATGGATTTTGATGGAGAGCAATCAACAAAGAGGGAGCAGGGGCAGGTGTCTGGATTATTCCTCTTGATGTTAATTCTAATTCAAAACTGTGTTCCTATAAGTTGGCCTTTGATTGCACAAATAATATAGCTGAATATGAAGAACTTATTTTAGGTTTGATAACTCTAAGGGATTTGGGGGCCAAGAAGATATATGTACATGGATATTCTGAACTTTTAATCAACCGAATTAAAGGCAGATACCAAACTAAGTATCCTAGAATGAGGGCCTATAGGAATCTAGTGTTGGATTTTCTTGAATTTTTTTTCTAAATATAACATTTTAGTGGTGCTAATGAAACAAAATATGATAGAATATGCTCTTGCCACATCAACAAGTGTTTTAAAGATCCCAATTTATCCCAACAAAAAATATGAAATTGAGGTCAAGCACAGGCCAACAATTCCAGATAATGTCAAATACTGGCAAGTATTTGAAGATGACAAGAAAATTATCAGATTTCTCCAGATGGAAGAAGAGTATGAAAATTTCCAAAATGATGAAGAATTTTTTTATGATAAATATGAAGATGCATATGTTTTCTCAGTTTCATATGGGTATGTAAATCAGATAGAAGGAAAATAGATTATTCAATTGAAGAACAATACAATTCCCAAAGGTCTTGTGCCTCTTGAAAAATTGTTTGATGACAATGATGTGGCTAAAAATGCTAGGGTAACTCCAAATTAAGTTGAGGTTGATGAATTTAATATAGGGAATGATAAGGAACCTAAATTTTCTATTTTGTCTAAGTCCTTGTCCTTTGAGAACATAGAGAAATATCTTGAATTGACGTGGTAGTTTTCTGATGTGTTTTCCTAGATTTATGAATATATGAAAGTATATGATAAAAACATCATTCAACACACAATACTAATTAAAGGAGATCATAAACCTATTAGAAAAAAAATTGAGAAGAATCAATCCACTCTTGTTTCCACTCATTGAAAAAAAGGTAAAGAAGTTGTTTGATGCCAAAATAATTGTTTCTTTGGGATTCTCCAAGTGAATAGCTAATCTTGTGCCTATCAGAAAGAAAAGTGAAGAAATAAGGCTTTGTATAGATTTTAGGAATTTGAACAGAGTTTCTCTTAAAGACAATTATCCCTTACCAAAGATGGATCAGATCTTGCAAAACATTGTAGGCTCCGATAGAATGTCAATGTTGTATGGGTTTTATGGATATAACTAGATCATGGTGCATCCATATGAACAAGAGAAGACAACATTTACAACCCCATGGGGCACCTTCATGTATGCTAAAATTCCCTTTGGACTCATGAATGCATGGGAAAATTTCCAGAGGGCTATGGACATAGAATTTGCTGAGGAAAAAGATAAGTTCATTTTCATTTACTTAGATGATATAACTGTGTATTCAAATTCTGACAGTGAATATTTGCAGCATTTGAAGCAAGTTTTTGAGAAGTGCAGGAAATTTGGGATTTCTCTCAACCCAAAAAATTAAAATTTTGTTGTGAAGGAAGGAAAACTGTTAGGACACATAATTTTAAGGGAAGGTATCAAAATTAACCCTAATAGAGTGGTTGAAATAGGAAAAATCAGTACTCCAAGGAGCAAAAAAGAGATATAGTCTTTTTTGGGTAGGATAATTTTTTTAAGAAGGCTTATTCCTAATCTGGTTGAAATAATAAATAATATCACAAGTATGTTGAGGAAAGGAAATAAAATAAGATGGAAAACAGATGAAAATCATTATTTTGAAGAAGTGAAGGTAGCTTTGACTAAAGCTCCTGTTTTGGTTAGCCCGGATTTTTCAAGGGATTTTGTTATTTTTTCCTTTTATTTAGAGAACAATATTGCAAGGGTATTAATGCAAAAAAAAAATCAGATTCAGGAACAACCTATTCCCTTTTTCAGTAGGTATTTGAGAGATTCCACTCTTAAGTACAATATTATGGAGAAGTGGGCCTGTGCCTTAGTAAAGGCATTGAAAGAGTTCAAAATGTATATTTTACACTCTCATGTTCTTGCATATGTTCCTAACAACGTTGTAAAGGACATATTGACTCAACCTGATCCTAAGGGAAAGAGAGGTAAGTGGATTGTAGCCTTATTGGAATATGACTTGGAGATTAAACCTACAAAACTAAATAAAGGACAAGGTCTTACTCAAATGATGACACAATCTAATTTCGAGTTATTGGGAGTAAATTTTATTGTTGATATTTCAAAGGATGTAGAAGAAGAAGTCCCTCCTCAGGTAAGCCATAAATTTTTGGACTCATCTTGGTACAATGCCATTATCTTTGTTTTACAGAATTTGCTGGCCCCTTTTGAATGGACAAAAACCAAAGCCAGTTTTTTAAAACAAAAGGCAACAAAGTTTTGTATAATTAATGGTTCCACCTATTGGAAAGACCCTGTGGAGTGTTATTGAAATGTATTCTAAAGGATGAATCTCAAAAAATCATGAAATAGTTCCATAAGGGTGAATGTGGAGGTCATCATTACTGGAAAGAAATGGTTAATAAAATTTTGAGATCAGGGTTTTATTGGCCTACTATATTCTGTGATGTGTATAAACATGTTTCAGTTGTCATGAGTACCATATTTTTGAAGGGAAAAGAAATCTCTTTCCTTTTCCATTGAATCCCATTTCTATAGAAGCTCCTTTTCAACAATGGGGCTTGGATTTTATCGGAGAAGTGTGTCCTTCATCCTTCGCTAAGCATAGATGGATTTTAACAACCACATATTATTTTAAAAAGTGGATAGAAGTTGCAAATACTCCTCAACAAACTGATTCAATCATCATTTAATTTTTGGAAAGTAATATACTCTCAAGGTTTGGTTGTCCAAGGAGGATTATTACTGATAATGATGTTGCTTTTAAGTCTAAAAAACTAGTCAAATTCTACATTGATTATGGTATCACACTTAGTCACTCAACAACCTACTTCCCACAAGGTAATGGTTTGGATGAATCATCTAACAAGAGTTTGATCGGGATCATCAAGAATTTACTAAAGGAAAATATGAAATCTTAGCACAAGAAGTTGATTTTTTCACTTTGGGAAGACAAGGTAAGTACAGATAAGTCTATTGGGACATCTCCATTCTAGCTTGTTTATGGGGCAGAGGTAGTTTTTCCTACTTCACTTGGGCTGCCAGTCATGAAGCTATTGCAAGAGGTACATGTTGAACCTAACAATATTCAGAGGAGGATAAGTCAATTAGTTCATTTCCATCAGATGAAATAAGAGGTTTTCAAGAATGCTCAATTATATCAGGACAAAATGAAGAAAGTGTTTGACAAAAGAATAATGACTGATGATTTGGTATTAAAATGGGATGCAAGGAATGAGGACAAGGTAAAACATGCTAAATTTGAAAATCTCTAGGAGAGTCCATACAAGGTTGCAACATATCATAGGAGCAATGCATTTTTATTACAAGATCTTAATGGATAATACATTAGTGGAGGACCTATTAATGGAAGGTTTCTCAAACATTATTCTACTTAAATCAATTTGATTTTCCACTTCATTATAAATATCCATTTATTTATTATTGCAGGTTTGGGTAGCACTCAACAAAATTTGAAGCCTGAAGAGAAGGCCCTAATATTTGATGAGTGTTACCAAGTGTGCTTTGTGGTCATATGTAAAAGGTCAATTTATTTTTGAGTCATTTTAGTTAGTCAATAAAGGGCCCAATGGATTAGGCTACTAGTCTTCTTGTTCTTTAGCACCTCACAGGGAGGATGTCATCCCCATTGGAGCCAGTGTTAGTGTCCTATAAATAGGTTGTTAGGATGTGAGTTAAAAATGTATGATAGTGTCAATTCATTCCTTGGTATTATAAATACCATGCCATTGTTCCTCTTAGGTTATGAGTCAAGCATTTTGTAATTGAAAATTTTGTTTGGGTAAGGTCATAAAATAAGTTTGAGACATGGAACATATGGTCTTGATGCCAAAGATATGGGTTGTCATGTCACTAAATATTCATAATGAAAGGGAATGAGGTCAATTAAAATCAGTTAGATTCAGTCTTGTCATGGTCCAAGTAATTTCATGAGCTCAAATCTGTTGGAGGCACGTGGCATCATCAAACAAATAATAATGCTGCACAAGTTACTATGCAACGTCCTAATGCTGTGGAATTGAGTATTAAAGTATGATGAGACATGATGGGTATAAGTGGTGGTTTAATTTTTATTTTTCATTCAAATTCTTCATCTTCCATTGAAAGAAACCCCCAGATAACACCTTTATTCTCTACAAATCCACAAATCTCCCATCTAATCTTGTTGTGCACGAGATATAGGGGACGTTGCTCATAGCTTTGCACATCTTCTCCAACCTTGCCTCCACACTCTCCAGTTTTTGTTTCAGATTATTGGTTGAAGTTTGAAAGGAAAACCTTTCTTATGAACCAAAAACTTCAAGCTTCACTTTAGATTCATGTCCCTTGTTACATCAAATTGAAATTTGCTAATTTATTGCACTTCTACCAACACTGTGTTTTACAATGCAAACAATCCTTCTTTTCCATTTTCACAGGGAATTGATACATACTATTATCATGGAAAATCTAGAAGGAAGGAGAAGGAACACAAAGGGTGGTGATATAGTTAGATTTGAGCCTCAGGCTCCAAGGCTAGTGAATGTAGATCCAAAAATTAGAGCTTCTTTTGAACAAGTAAGTTGTATCAGGTTTTGTGAAAAGATTCAGGGTTACAACACACAGGTGGAAAAGGAGTTTGCATTGAGTTTTAATGGCATTGGGGATAAGGTGGAAAACATCTAGTTTCAGGTTTCTAAAGAAACCATCGCTACTGCAACAAAGATACCTGCTCATGGAGAACAATGGTTCAAAGGTATGCAATTGGATCTAGCTCACTATCATGAATTTTGGAAACCTGAATTTAGAAACATTGATTTTGGAGCCACCATACTTAGAGAACTTCTACTAGAGAATCACAACAATTTTTTGAGGGTAATTCAAAGGTTATTTACATGTGAAGGGAGGTTCACTAGGGTTTACCACTATCATATAAGTCTCTTAATGCATTTCACTGGTAGGAAACCCTTGAATCTATCCTATTACCTTTTTAGAATCCTAGGAAGTATGGTTGACATAGTAGAAGTAAGGAAAGATCAAGGAGAACCTAGCCTCTTCCATTTTTCTTTGATAAATCTATTGGTATTATAAGAACTTAGAAAGATGAATCAATACTTGTAGCATCATCACAGATAGCAGTTGATTCTTTAAAAAACCCTCAAAGAATGAGAGATACACCTTCATCAGTAGAAAATACCACCACATCTGTCCATGGGAGTTCTGTCAAAAAAGGGAAAAGGAAACTGAGGAACCTACAATAAGTCAAAAATCTAAAAAAAGGGGGAAATGATCCAATTTTCCTTAGAATAGGTCACAACCACTAGCAAACCAGTTACTAGGTCAATAGCTAAAAGAATGTTTGTCATGCACACATCACAAGTACCTCAGGAAGATCCAAAAGCCTCCACAGAAACAAACGGTCCTAGTGACAAAGACAACCTAATCATTGAGCTGGAAGAACAATTAAAGAAAGCTCATTTTTTATAGCACAATTGCAGCATGAAAATAGGGAAATGAATAAAAAGGCTTTAGAATAGGCCTTCAAGAAAGATATCTTAGTAACAGGTGAAACATCAGTCCCTGTAACTCGAACAAGATTTAAAACAAAGGGTAACGGGAAGGCAGTGGAACCGAGTTCAGAAGTGAAAGAAATACCTAAACCTATTGTTCCTTTGACTAGATCCTCAACCAGGAAGTTGAAAAATCGGGAGGAACCTCCAAAAAAAAGTCAGCCAACAGAAAATAAGGGTGATGAGGGTCAACATACTTTCAAGATATTAAGAAAATAATTGAGAGAAGCACACTATATGATAACCCAAAAAAGGGAGGATAATAGAAGAACAAAGATGACATGTAAAGAACTGATTGATGATTGTGATCCTACAATAGAAAATGCCATATTCATGGTCAAAAGAAACCTACTTCTGCATAAACAATTGAAGAACATATATAGGAAAAATTTAACTTTGAGAAAGGAGAACAAATCCCTCAAACAAAAATTGCAGTAGTTGGATATAGATAAGAGGGGTAAGGGAAATCTTGATTTGCTTGCCGAAGCAACATAAATTTAATTCCATGGAGCTAGATTCATCAATTTTTTCTCTTTTGACTATGCACAGCAGAAAAACCTAATCTTGATTATCGAACCCCCTAAGTATTTGGATGGAATTCTTATGCATAGTGGTATTTTGGATGGATCATTATACATGATCATTTGTTTTCCCTACTACGCATTGGAGATTTCTGTTTTGATCTGTAAATGACAAATTTACAGTTGCAGAGCAGGCACGTTGCGCAACTATAACAATCTAATTTGCAGCATTTGTATGAATTTTTTTGTCAAAGTTTTGAGTAGGAAATATTAGAGTGATAATGAGAGAAACATTCAGTGCATCAACTTAAAGAATTTTTAGTTAGGAAGTGAAGTGAGATCTTTCATGGAAGTTTACATGTATCAAGGATTTAAGGTATGAGAAGAAAACATGTTTTGAAGGAAAGAAAAGGTTTTTGGGCACCCTACCATGATTTTGAGTTTGTTTTTATCATCAAACATCACCATCAATCAACCCAGGTCAGGAAAAACAAGCAAATTGCAAGAAAAATAGTTGTTGCACAACTGTAGTGTGGTTCTGTTGTAGGTTGTTGTTGCACAACAAGCATGTTGTTCAAGGATGACAAAGTTTCTATAACACCTTTAGATCCATTGGAATGAGTCAGCAGGGTATCCCAAATTGTCTACATTGAATGAAATGGTCAAGATCATCATATTTAGAGACTCAAATATTTGTTAAATCAGGTTGTTATGTGAAATTTATGAATCAATTTTGACTCCTTTTCCTTAGTCGTTTGTTTAGATTTTGTGGCCAAATATATTGTAACTATTAACATTATCATAGGATGATAGTTGAATTCGAATTTTGGTAGCATAGGAAGACATTTTTTTATGTATTTTATGAAGCTATGAGAGCTGAAGGTTGGCAAGTGTGTAAGAAAAGGATTGTTGAATACAATTTTTAATTCTCTTTGATATTAATGAAATTTGTTGGATCAAAATTCACTAAGATTTGACTCGAGAGATACATGTGATTATGATACTTTATGCATGTGATCTTACATTATTTGTCTTCTATTTTAAATACATCTATGTGATATGTCTTTTTCTTTGTGTTAATTTGAACTATATGTATCAGAATTCATCTGCATCTGATACTCTGTTGCATGTAATTTCAGTTGTCTTTCGACTATAATCACCTTGGGATTCATCCTTGTTAGATACCCTAAGAGTTTATTTGTTTTCTCTGTAATATTCTATGTACAACGATATCTAATTTTCCTAAATGAGTGATTTATGTATTACCTATGACCAATCACTTTTCAATCCACCAAGTATCTTGTAAGCCTTGATTGATTTCTGACCTTTTAGTGACTCCATTGCCCAATGGAATTTTTGTCCACATTGCCACCAAATATATGAATTCAATTTTATCTTAGAGATCTAGCCTTTGAAAGAAAATCCAAATCAATCCTTTCAGTGATTTATTTGAAGAGAGAGAGCCCCCTCTAGCTTAGAAAGGATAATTTCTAGCCTCAAGTTGGTTTGTGGTTACCTTTGTGATTTGCCTCCTCAGCCAAGGAAATTTACAGAGTGATAACATTTTTTCTCCATTGCTAGGGAGTGAAGGTGAAATCTTCCCTGGGAGAACAATAAAATTTTCAAATATGTTTCCTGAGGGTGACAATGAATCAGGCACAACTCTGGTAATTTTCACTCTAGCGACTCCAATTTTGAAGATCAGTTGTTGAAGATAAAGTTTTGTTAGAGAATCCTGGATACTGAAAGGAAACACACAAGGCATCATCCAGATCCTAACCCTCCAGAAGTTGTTGATGATCTAGAAAGGATTCCGTGCAAAGATGACAAGAAAGAACCACAATCAGGTATTTTTCTGGATCGAATTTCATCATTTCCTAAATATGAAGTAAAGGCTATTCAAGATCTGGATTTTGACATAAAATTTGAACACTCTTTATTTAGATCTAAGTCAGAGTCAGATATGTCCCAAATTATTTTTGATGAGAAGGGATTCCTTTCTTTAATTGATTTTCCATTACAGTCATCAGTTAGTATTTTAAAAAGTCCTGCATTGATTTTATCTAACACAGTAGTTGGTATCCCTAAGTCTTCATCATCTAGTCTTCCTTCTCCTTCAATCCCTCCTAGAATCATGGAAGCCATATTTTCCCCGTTAGATCTCCCTGTTTCACTTCATGACATACCACAAAATTATGCACAGAGAATTAAACAATTTGATGCAGAAGGAGACATAACAACTCAACAACATTTAGATAGGTTCATTGATTTCATAGATCTTGAATAAGTATACTAGGAATATGTTAAGATGAGTTTATTTGGATAGAGTTTTTCAGGAGAAGTTATAAAATGGTTTAAGGATCTCCCAGCAACTAACATTCCTAATTTTGAAACTTTTGAAGCTCTTTTTCTTGGGAGGCAGGGAAATAAAAAAATCCTTTGCAGTTGTTGACACAATACAATCATTTGAAGAGACTCCCTATTGAGACATTTCAGGAATTTTCTAGAAGATTTATGAAGGTTTATAACTCCATCCCTGATCAAGTAAAGCCTCCTGTATGAGCTTCTCAACTCCATTATGCTGATGCATTTTAGAGTTAATTTTCCTTGCTACTAAGAGAGAAAAGATCCACTTCTATGACTGATATGATGAATGATGCAATTGAAGTAGAAGTGAACGTAGCTACATCGGGGAAGATTAATCTCCAAATAGAATCTGAAAAGAAGAAGAAAAAATAAGACACATTACCCTCTACATCTCAAGCATCAGATGCAAAATTGGACTTGATGGTAAAGACTATGGAGAAATCACTAGAAAATTTGTTATTGGATGACAATCCCCATGAGCATCAAGCTAGGAATCATTATTTTAGAATTCCTCCAATTCCTCAAATAAGGTAGAGAGAACAAAGGATTCCAGTTGATTAGCCAGTCATACCTCCTTTACAAAAAAATTATGCTACATAAATGTTTGAAGAACCTCCTGAAGATATTCATTGTTTTAATCTAGAAGAGACACAAATTTACCTAACTAAAGAGGAGCATGATAGGTTTATGCAAGAGAAAACTGAGGATTTAAAGGAGAAAGAGGATTACAGGACATGATATCATAATGCAATCTTGGAATTTCAAAAGAAATATAACCTCATAAATAAGAAAACAACAAAAAATCCTCCAAAGGATCCCAAGGATGATATGACCTCTTCTAGTCATAAGGAGAAAGATATTTCAAAGAAGGAAACACCATATAAAGATAAGAAAAAAGATGATCCCCCAAGGAAAGTTCCAGAAATAAGGAAAGAGGTAGTCATTAAAGAAGTAGAAAAGGTTCATCTTCCCTTAAATTTTGAAAGTGAAATGGAAAAAAATTAAGATTTATGTACCCTTTAATGAGATGATTAGAAATGTGGAATATAAAAATCATATTATAAAGATGCTTCGAATGGAACAAACATCATATACCCTTAATGTGAAATATGATCACCCTGCTATTTTGTTTGGTCCTCGGGTTCAAGAAAGAGGTGATGATGGTGATGTATACCCCTTCTATATCAGTCTACATGATGTAACTCTTCATAATGAAATGCTAGATTTAGGGGAATCTCACAATCTGGTGCCAAAGGTGATCATGGAGGAGTTGGGTTTGGATATCACTAGACCATACAACGATCTGTTTTCTTTTGATTTGAGAAAGGTGAAGTGTTTGGGTCTAATCAAATATTTTTTTGTTTCTTTAGCTCATATCCCATCAAAAAGTATGGTCATGGATGTAGTTGTTGCAGATATTCCTGGAATGCTACTGTCAATATCATGGGATGCAAAAGTCAAAGGTACTCTACAAATGGACATGTCTTATGCTACAGTGCCAGTCTTTGGTCATGAAAAAAATTTATATAGAGAGGTCTTATCGAAATACATGGTGAGTAGCAAAGATAAACCCAAAAACCATCCTATATATTCAATTGATACTGATATTGGATCTACTATTTTCTATAATGATTTGTGTCTCGAGGAAGATTATCATAATACTTCAAAGGATCAACAAACAAAATCAATTTTAGAACATAACAACAATGAATATCATGGTGTATGGAATATGGATTTCGATGGAGCAATCAACAAAGAGGGATAAGGGGAAGGTGTCTGGATTATCCCTCCTGATGCTAATTCAAATTCAAAACCGTGTTCCTATAAGTTGGCCTTTGATTGCACAAATAATATGGCTGAATATGAAGCTCTTATTTTAGGTTTGATCACTCTAAGGGATTTGGGGGCCGAGAAGATATCTGTACATGGAGATTATGAACTTGCAATTGACCAAGGTACATACCAAACTAAGCATCTTAGAATGAGGGATTATAGGAATCTAGTCTTGGGTTTGCTTGAATATAGTCATTGTATCCCACAACATTCCTTTGTTGCATGGATCCAAAAATTGTGACACAAAGGTGCATATATATATATATATATATATATATATATATATATATATATAAACAATGACACTTACAATAATATAGGAGTTTAATCCTTCAACATGCATAATATTTCATGATTACAACCAAAGGATACAACCACCTATACAATTTCCCTTTTTATTTGAAGTTTCGGGACTCGTTAAGGAATAAAAATTCACTCTATTAACTAGGCATACAAATCCACAATACACTTACATGCATCTAGCCATACAATTAATATTACACAGAGCATATGAGATACTTATCTATTCACAATATGTATCTAGCCAACTGACTACCTTTCCACCCAACCATAAGATTTGTGTGGTCAGCCACTTAGGCAGTAGGTCACCCTCATGCGAAGCCATGATACCACCGGGGAATTCTCTGTGCTTACTCCCACATTCTCTCACAGTATATTTCTTCCTTCAATGCCCAAACTCTGCTCAAGTTCTTCTTTTGTGCATATCTATGTTGCACAATCTCGCTTCCATCCTTTGAGGTCATTCTTCATGGCATGCTCCTCTTGCACGCACTCGTGCATTCCCTTTCCTATCTCCTCCTATGTCTCCTACATGAAATATGGAAGGTTATCAACCTGTCCCCTTCCTTCTATCAGAAGGAACTCAAGTCAACCTCGAGGTTTTTGGAATGGTGTGCTAGGTACCTTTGGATGACAACTTTGTGTTGTCTTAGCTAGGCCCTCCATGATTCCATTCATTTGGGTGGTTCATTGCTCAACTACCAGTCCTTTTCTCATTAGCTGAATTTTTCCATGGGATCAACTTAAAGCTTATTATTCCAAATCAAATATTTCAGCAAGGAGGATTGGGTGATATTATAATTATGAACCCCTCTCTACTCTCCCTCACTTTTTCCTCTAGTGGCATCATGGCCAATAATCAAGGCTTCATCCTCACAATTAGTTGTTGGTAGTTACAATTAAACAATAATACATTTACATTGTTCACATTCCATTTCATGGAAATAATTAAACATGATTAATTACATGTTGGGGGAAACAAGGGCCTTACAGAAGGGTGGAAAGCCTATTACGGGCTTGAAAACAACTATAAATCAATGGACATATGGTTATCAGACAATAAAAAAATCCTATTTGAGACTCTTGTCACTCCTTTCATCTTATATGGATGTGAAGTTTGGGGATACAATATCACTAGAGAATCCCGGAGGAAGATAAAGCAGATCCAAAAGAAATTTATAATTTATAATCTCAAAATTAAATTCCATACATCCTATCCTATTCTCCTCATAAAATCAATCATTTGTTACATTGAGAGCACAACTATGAATAGGTACCTAATGTGTAATAATAATATAAAAAACATGGAGTAAAAAAGGCTTCCCAAAATTGTTTCAAACTCCATACAAAACCACCTAGGGCTCAAGTGGTGATGGCTTAAAGATGCCAAGTCTTGGCCAAATCATTTGGGAATAAATAAATATGTCATTTTACATTATAAAAAAAATATTAAAAATACTATTACATCTAAATTTAAGGAGAAATTGTTGTGCGATGAATATTTATAGGATAAATAAAATTAAGATATAATAAGGAGGTGATAAACCTTATTCTAGTAGATCAAAAATATCTCTTTGTCTTAACTAGCGTAAAGAAGAGAATGAACATCACTAAGATAAGAACAAACTCTCATGAGCTCCATGTTTGACAATAGTGGTATTCCAAAAAAGGATGAAAAACTTCAGTAACGACTCACATAACTAGGTCAAAGATCAACACATCGATGTTTTCACATGGTAAAACCCCTATGGGGAAACATCCATGGCCCCAACCAACGCGACAACTTGGAGCATTTTATTAATGCAAAAGAAAAATATTACAAAGAGATTTTACAAGAGATTTTCTCACAAACGATCATCGACAAATGACCCTCCATGCTCTTTAAATAGAGATCATGGAACAATCGTGTGTTAAGCCACAGATCAATGGCCATTAGGATCGAGGAGATTATGAACCGTCAGATCACTCTATGTCAGGGACATATCGTGACTGTCGAATTTCCTAACTACAAATGCATACTAAAGAAACACACGAAGAAACACACTTTTACCTAACAACACATTAGACCAAGTAGATCCTAACTAACTCCTAAGTGTCTAAATATCCTAGCATCCCCCCTTAAGAAAAACTTGGGATAGGATTAAAGGATTTACAATGTTGACGCAATAGGAGAAGGAAGGAGGAATTATATCCTATCCCCCCTTAATGACAACTTCCTAAACTCCTAACATAGATCGAAGTTGGGAAAACTTCACTTCTGTAAGAGACTTTGTGAAAATGTCTGCAACTTGATCTTCTGTAGAGAAAAAGAGCACTTCAATAACTTGATCATGAATGAGATTTCTGATGAAGTGCATGTGTAGCTGGATGTGTTTTCTACGCTAATGTTGAACTGTGTCTTTAGTGAGCTTGATGGTACTCTTATTGTCACACCAAGGGCTGGTCAGATGTTGTTGCTGGAATCCAAACTCTGAAAGGATCTGTCAAAGCCACAAGGCTTCCTGACTGGAATTTACCATTGCTCGGTACTCTGCTTCTACTGAAGAAAGTGAAATATCCTATTGTTTTTTACAGGACAAAGTGCCAGGTCTTGATCCAAGGCTAAAAACATAACCTGCAGTGGAGTTCTGATCATCAGGGTCGTCGTCCAAATCTAAATCAGTGAAACCAACCAATAAAGGAGTCCCCCCTAAACTGTAATGATTCTTGAACTGAACTATACCACGGACATAGTGAAGTATCATTTTAGCTGCTTTCCAATGACTTTCATGGGGTGTTTACATATACCGGGAAACAAGACCAACATCAAACGAAAGATCAGGATGTGTATGAATCAAGTATAAGAGGATACCAACTAACTGAAGGTACAGGGTGGAATCAAATTTAGGAGAAGTACATGTGGAAGTAAGATTGACTCTAGACTAGAAGGGAGAAGGGGATGGTTTACAATCATCCATGTGAAAGAGATGAAGAAGGTCACAAGCATACTTAGACTAGGAAAGACAAATTCCTTCATTGGTTTGAAAAACTTGGAGGCCAAGGAAATAGTGAAAAAATCCTAAGTCTTTCATTTCAAATTTCTTCTTAAGGCTGGTTTTCACATGGTTTAAAAGTTTTGATTTACTACCAACAAGGATAACGTCATCAACATAAAGGACAAGGATTATGAGATGGTTTCCTACTTTCTTGGTATAGACATTAGGATCAGAATGGAATCTAGAGAGTACGGTGTCAATAATAAAGTTGTCCATTTTGGCATACCAAGCTCGGGGAGCTTGCTTAAGACCATAAAGATATTTCTTAAGGAGACAAACAAGGCTAGAGTCATTCTAGACAAACACAACTAGTGTTTTTACGTGGAAACCCAAAGTGGGAGAAAATCAAAGAATGTTTTTTCTTATATGTCTTTAAGAATTACATTCATTGGAAGCATGAAATTCCTTTGTTTTCTAGATGCAACTAGAAGGAGGCTCCAGCCCCCTAGTTTCTCAGGCTACAACCTGAGGGAAGCTCCAACTCCAAAATTCTCTGGCTACAACCAGAAGGAGGCTACAACCCCCTATGTTCTCCAGTTTACAACCAGAAGGTGGCTACAACCACCTGTCCTTGCCCCGTCCAACCACACTAACATAGAATTAGAACGATGGAACCACTGTCACACTATCACTATGAGATATACTGATGTAAACATGTACCAATCAACCTGCACCAAACAACCTGTACCAATAACCTGAACCATTCATCAACCATGCATCAACCTGTACCATAAACAAGTGCATCGACCATGCACAAACCTACACCAAAAAACTTACAATCAACATGTACCATAAACAAGTGCATCAACCATGCACCAACCTATACCTCAACCCGTACCATGAACAAGTGCATCAACCATGCACCAAACCTGTACAAATAACCTCTCACAACAACCTATCCAAAAATCCTATCACAACAACCTATATCATCAATATTAGCAACCAAATCAGATCTACTCACCAAGATCAATCACCAAGAAAAATTTCAAAGATGTGCATCAACCAAGCATAACACAACAACTCATAATCATCACCAAGATCAATATGCGCTTCTAATAATATACCAAGACAAATATGCTACAACATCCATAAAACATGTGTCAACATTACTACTAACAAGTGCCTCCAACCATGTACCAAGTATGTACCAATCATGTATCAACTACTCATCAACTATGACTCATCAATATGTACCAACATCATCAACTATACACCTCATGTATGTGCCAACTCATCAACTACTTGTCTCAACCATGTACCCAACATGTACCTCAAAAAAAATCCCTCATCAATTTCATCATCCAAATATGATTTGTAACTCTTTAATAGACCTGGTGTATATGATCACATACCTGCAAACCTTCCTTAACTTTAACAACAAGAGACTATCATTTTCATCAAACTTTACTTTAGTCTCACATGACTAGTTTTGAATTAGTCAACAACCCTAACTTGCAATAATCATAACTATGTACCTGTAATGAATAAAGCTCTAAAAATGGTACACATTGTTCTTCAAATTTTTTAATGCAATTCCTCCATATTTCACTACTTGGAACCTCTCAGAAAAGGAGTTATAGCAAAAATAGCATACCTTGTTAAATATTGGCTTACTCTAGAGAGAGAACTTGTAGAGCATGCCCCACATAGAATATTTGTTCTGTGGATCTGAATATTGTACATAGAATACTAAAGAATTTATTATAACCAATACAATTGGTCTTATGGAATTTGGATATGTTACGAAGAAATTATGCCGTTTTTACCCAAAACACTTGTTTTAGACTAGTTTCAGGACTAGCCACAAACCTTATTTTCCACAGAGTGTAACTCCAAAAACATAACGACCCACAAGATGAAATTTTTACCACAACTACTTGGATATGTTTCCTCAATGGCCTCCCAATTTCACATTCTGAATCATTCTAAAAAAACATTTATTGCGAAAATGGTGAGATGACCTGTAAATAACATACCTTAGAAAGCATCATTAAAAGAATTTATCCTCCCTTGAATTTTGGCCTTCTTTACTTCACCTTCCCTCTGAAATTCGACTTAGATATCCTTTGGTTACCTCAGTCACCTATAGATATTCAATATTCTCAAGTGTGATTAAAATTAGAGAGCCTTGCCTTTTATTTATACTTTCATGTAGCTTCCTCAAGGGGTTACCTTTTAACCATCTTAACCCACTTTCCTTATTTTGGGGTTAACCCACTTCTAATTTCTCCATTAAATTTATTATTTAAATAATTTATTTTGTATTCACTTTGAATTATAGTACACTCATCACTTCACTTTATTATTTACCTTCTAAAATCTATTAAACCACTTTGACTAGTTTGACCTTGTGGGGCTTCTAGATGACTCATGCGGGTTCTCCAACTTCACATGGCCATAACTCTCTAACCATGAGGAGTTATGTGACGTTACACATACCAATGGAAGTGGAATGACATGTAATATCCATATAGAATAGTCTTTCCTGAAAATATGTCAAAACTCATACCATTATCCATCAAACAAACATGGGTCCATTACTTAAAACTGGGTTCTCCAACTTTTCATGGCCATAACTCTCTAACTGTGAGGAGTTATGTCACGTTTCACATACCACCAGAAATGGAATAAAATGTACTATCCATATAGAATAATATTACATTCAAATATATTAAAATTCATACCATTATACATGAAACAACCTTGGGTCCATTATCCAAACCTTTGTGCTACCAGAATTCACTACCAGACTTTCTCCAATGGTTGACATCAATCACTAAGGGTTGACATCAATATACAATATCAATCTCCAATGGTTGACATCAATGAAAACCAACAATACATATCAACTGTCTATCAACCTAATCCAACTGTATGGCAATCTCTCCCTTTTGCATTGATGTCAACACCAACATTGATGGAAACACTTAGTCATGATAACATTCATTCTTATACTCCTTGTCAATGTGTCTATCTCTCCCCCTTTGACATAAATGGAGAAGGGTGACTCCCTTTGGGGCCGCTCCCCCTGACTGAACTCTCCTTGGGGTTGCTCCCCCTATCTACATGCCTTTGATATTTCTTTGTGTTTATAAGCCTATGATTACTCTCTCCCCCTTCATATGAATAATATCTCCCCATTTGACAAATGATATCACTCTGAAGTCATATCGCTCATTCTTCCCTTGTGACAACCTATCCCCTTGGAAACATGCCTCTATGCTCTCTCTGATAAATATCTCCCCATTTTTCATCAATTATAAATGTATCTTTCCATCTGGGGCTGCTCCCCCTGACTAAATTGTCCTTGGGGATACTCCCCCTGATTGAACTCTTCTTGAAACTAATCTCCCAACTTGAACTATCCTCTCTATGGTGCTTCCTCATGTAAATCTAAGACATATAATATAAGCATTAAAAAACATTCATTTTGGAGTAGAAATATCTTTGAGTCTCTAGCGAATATACTCAAAGGCTTCCAATGGAAGCGATTTTGTAAAGATGTATGCCACTTGTTCTTTTGTTCCCACATACTCAACTTTGATGTTCTTCTCTGCAACATGTTCTCATAGAAAGTGATACTTGATTAGAATGTTCTTCGTCTTGGAGTGCATCACTGGTTTCTTTGAGATACTGATGGCACTTATATTATCACAATAGATTGGAATGGGCTCATCATACTCAACTTGTATATATGTCAGAGTTTGTTTCATCCATAGAACCTGTGTAAAACATGTTGATGTTGAAATATATTCTACTTCTTCTATAGATAAGGACACTGATGATTGTTTCTTTCTTATTCACGATACTAAATACTAACCCAAGTGGATTGCTTCTCCACTGGTGCTTCATCGGTCATCAATGCAACCTGCCCAATCTGCATCTGTGTAGGCAATAATTGATAGATCCTTTCCTTTTGGATACCATAATCCAAAATATTATGTTCCTTTGAGATATATGAAAATCCTCTTCACTGCTAATGCATGTGATTCCTTTGGTGTTGCTTGAAATCATGCCACCTGTCCAACTGCTTGCATTACATCTAGCTTGGATGTTGTCACATATAGTAAGCTACCAATCATTGACCTGTATTCCCTCTTTTTTGTAGACTTTTAATCATCATCTTTCTTCAACTTGCAACTGGTTTTCATAGGAGTGGTAACTGGTTTGCAATCTTCCATTTTGAACCTCTTTAGGATTTTCTGATATACTTAGTTTGAGAAGTACAAATTCCTTGGTTGTTTTGACGTATCTGAAGACCCATAAATAAGGATAGTTCTCTCAGTAATGATAATTAAAAATAATTATGCATATCCTTTGTAAATTTATGGCTTAACTTGTCATCAATACTTCCAAAAACAATATCATCAACATGAATTTCAATTAATAAAATACTACCTTGAGTTACCTTGATGTAGAGGTTGGTGTATGCACATCCTTTCCATAGCTTGTAGGGATTTTTATCATTGTTGTTTCTGAGAGTTATTCTGTTTTGAATGTGAACTATTGTATGCACTATATGTGTCCAAGCAATATATGTCAATTTGAAATCCATGCTCTCATCTACTGTGATATATCTTTCCAAACCTGGTAAGCGTTCTTAAGAATCCATCTCTGTCCATACTCTCCAAGACTCTGCTACACAACTGTCCATAATTTTGAATCATATGTCACTGTACTATCATGAAGTACTACTAAACTCAATTAATCTATAATATTGTACTTCTTCTAACTGAATGCCCTGAATTTCTCTACTCAAAAGTCTGCAAGATTATCATAGGATGGTTCTCTGGTCTATCTCAGCTACCGCATAGACTCCCCATGTCTATTATTCATATAATCTGGGAGTCTCTAATCCGGATGGCTCAGAACAATTCATGCTCTGATGTGTATTCATCATCATCTTCATTGGTAGATTCATCATCTCTTTGAGCTCTGACTTCTTTCCTTCTTTGTGTGGATTTATCTCTCACTACAGTGCTTGAAAGTACAATCTCTTGAACCTGTTCCTTATTTACCTGCCCTTCTTTTCTTTCAGTTATTTTCCAAAATTTTTTGTATCCCTCATATTTCCTTTTCTCTATATAATTTTCTTCATCTCGTTTTATTTCGAGTCTTTCAATCTCTAGGACCTGGTCTTTGTTCACTCGTTCTTCATGTTTTTAACAACCACTGTCAACATACCAACCATGCTTCTGTTGCTTATCTTGTAGAGTGAGTGTGCATTCTTCATTGCTATATAGATTTGGCTTTCTTATCCATGTTCTCTTTTGAGGCTCCTGTCTGTGACTGTTGTTGTTATGGTGTGGTTCTCTAGGAGGGATTGTCATTCTACAATATTTGTCCATGTGTCCAAAGTTATTGCACTTGTATCATTCCACTTTAGTGCTCAATGATTCAAACCTGTCGTAGCTTCTTCTCTATGTTTCACTAGACCTTCTTAGATAACCATTTTTTGTATGAATTTCAAAGTTTTTTTATGTTCTTGCTAGTAGCTTTGCAACTTACAACTTTATGTCCAAAATTATTGCATGCATAACATAAACCAAAAAATATATTTTGATACTTGGGATTTGAAGATCTTTTGAAAGGATATTCTCTTATGAATCCTTCTTCTTCCTGAGGCCTATCTGTTGGTTGTCGATTCTGAAATATGAATCTTCTTGGTGGAGGAGTGTCCATGTAATCTTCCTTGTAAGTCTTCCTATCCCCTTTGATTGTTTCTGCATAATGTTTTTGATATGTTTTGTGTTTTGTTTCTTTGGATATTGATCCATTTTCTATCTGATTGTATCCAAGTCTGGACTTGTCATGATTAGGCTTTTAACTGCTGATAATGTCATCCAAAACTTTTGAGTTGTTCTACATATTTTTCTTTTGAAGATCCTTTCTCAATGTGACAATATCTGATTCCAAATTTCCAATGATCCTGTCTCTTTATTCTAACTATTCTTTGAGTGCTTCCTCAATTATTTTATATTCTACTATTTGAACCTTCAATTTCGTGATGATTTTCTCTAGTTATTAAGTGTCTTACTTCTTGTCTAGTTCTGCTTGTAGCTTCTTGTTTTTCCTCTTTTCTCTTCTTATAGCTTCTATGGTAGTCAACAATTCTTCTCGGTAGTCAACTTATGCCTCTTAATATTCTTCTCCGGTTTCATCTTTATCAGAGTCTTCTACTTCCATGCATAGAACTCTTTCTGTCTCACTGTCACTGACTTCATCTTCATCTGATGAGGAGATGTCTTCTTTGGTGCATAAGCTTTTCTTGAAAACTTTGTTTGTGCTTCCTTTGCCTTTATATGTTTATTTTATATTTGAGTAATCTTCATCATTCCCCTTATTTTTCTTATGAAGACATTTGTTAGCAAATTGACCAATACCATCATAATTAAAACAAATCAATGGAAGCTTACCTTTATATCTTTCGTTGGTTCCCTTGTTCAATCTCTTGACAAAGTTGCTCATTTCTTCATCATCTTCTGATATGTCATTGTTGTTGTTATGTTCTTTTTCTTTTTTCTTTCCATTTTTATTTGACCTTTTGGATTCTTTGAAAGTTGCTTCTTTTGTATCTAGATTTTCCTGTTCAGTTCTCATTTCATATGCTGTGACGATTCCATGTAGTTCTTCCATGCTTATTGAGTCTATATCTTCTCTTTCTTCTAGTGATGATATCTTAGGATCAAATCTCATAGGAAGAGATATTAGTACCTTTTGAACAATTATAAATTCTTTAATTTCTTCTCCCAATTCTATGATTTCATTTACTGTTTCATCGACTCGTAAGAAGTAAGTTGCAATATTATCATCTTCCTTCATCGTTAGTTGTTTGAATTGACCTATGTAAGTTTGAAGCTTTGCTGCTTTGACTTTTGAATCTCCTTCATAAATATTTTGAAGTTTGTCCCAAATATCTTTAACTTATTTACAATGCATAACTTTGGTGTATATCGATTCACCAAGACCATTCATAAGGGCATTTGTGGCTTTGGAATTATTTTGACCGATTTTTATTTCTCTTTCACTTGTTGGCAAAACTGTTGATTCTTTGTATCCATCTACTATAGATTTCAAAATTTCAAATCCATGTGCTTGTATATATGTTTTCATCCTTCTGCTCTAGAATGCATACTTTTTTCCATCAAACTGTGGTATTCCATGTTTATACATGTTGTTTCTCTCCATGATCTACCTTTCAACGGTTAAACTGATTCTTGAAGGAACCGACTCTAATACCAATTGTTGGATTACTAAGAAGGGGGGTGAATCAATAATAGAGAAATTCAATCTTTTTTTAACAACAATATGTAAGTGTTATATCAATGTAGCATTATCATCCAATAGTTTCATAGTAAATAAACAATGAACAAATGAACAATCTTACACATACACAATACACCAATGTTTTTATGTGCAAACCCAAAGAGGGAGAAAACCACATAATTATTTTTCTTATATGTCTTTAAGAATTACATTCATTGGAAGCACTGAATTCCTTTGTTTTCTAGCTGCAACTGGAAGGAGGTTCCAACCCCCTAGTTTCTTAGGCTACAACCTGAGGGAAGCTCCAACTCCCCAATTCTCTGGCTATAACCAGAAGGAGGCTACAACCCCCTATGCTATCTGACTACAACCGGAAGGAGACTACAACCACATGTCCTTTCCCCATCCAACCACCCTGACGTAGAAGTAGAATGATGGAACCAATGTCACGTTATCATTGTGAGATATATTGATGTAAACCTGTACCAATAACCTGAACCATGAATCAACCTGTACCTCAACCAATACCATAAAAAAGTGCATCAACCATGCACCAAACTGTACCAAACAACTTGTAATCAACATGTAATCAACCTGTACCGTAAACAAGTGCATCCACCATGCACCAACCTGTACCTCAACCTATACCATGAACAAGTGCATCAACCATGCACCAAACCTGTACAAATAACATGTCACATCAACATATGCAAACAACCTATCACAACAACCTATCTCATCAATATTATCAACCAAATAAGATATAGTCACCAAGATCAATCACCAATACAACTCTCAAAGATGTGAATCGACTAAGCATAACACAACAACTCATAATCATCACCAAGATCAATCACCAAGACAACTCTCAAAGATGTGCATCAACCAAGCATAACACAACAACTCATAATTATCACCAAGATCAGTATGTGCTTCTAATAATATACCAAGACAAGTATGCTATATCATCCATAAACCATGTCTCAACAATACTACTAACAAGTGCCTCCAACCATGTACCAAGTATGTACCAATCATGTATCAAATACTCATCAACTATGACTCATCAATATGTACCAACATCATCAACTATACACCTCATGTATGTGCCAACTCATCAACTACTTGTCTCAACCATGTACCCAACATGCATCTCAACCAAAATCCCTCATCAATTTCATCATCCAAATCTGATTTGTAAATCTGTAATATACATGGTGTATATGATCACATACCTACAAACATATCTTAACTTTAACAACAAGAGACTAGTATTTTCATCAAACTTTACTTTAGTCTCACATGAATTATTTTGGATTATTCAATAACCCTAAATTGCAATAATCATAACTATGTACCTGTAATGAATAAATATCTTAAGATAGTACACAATGTTCGTCAGTGTCTTTTATGCAATTCCTCCAGATTTCTCTATTTGGAACCTCTCAGAAAAGGAGTTATAGCAAAAATGGCATACCTTTTTGAATTATGGCTTACTCTAGAGAGAAAACTTATAGAGCGTGCCCTGCACAAAATATTTGTCGTATGGATCTAAAAATTGTACACAAAATACCACAGATTGTATTATAACCAATACATTTTGTCTTAATGAATTTGGATCTGTTATGATTAAGTTATGATGTTCTTAACTTGAAACACCTATTTTATACTAGTTTTAGGACTAACCACGAACACTATTTTCCACGGAGTGTAAATCCAAAAATACAAGGACCCACAAGATAAAGTTTGTACCACAACTACTTGGATATGTTTCGTCAATGACCTCCCAATTTCATGGCCGAATAATTCTAGAAAAATTGTTATTGCGAAAATGGTGAGATGACCTGTAAATAACATACCTTAGAAAGCATCATCAAAAGAATTTATCCTCCCTTGAATTTTGGCCTTCTTTAGTTCACCTTCCCTCTGAGATTCGGCTTAGATATCCTTTGTTTACCTCATTCACTTGTAGATATTCAATATGCTCAAGTGTGATTAAAATGAAAGAGCCTTTCCTCTTATTTATACTTTCATGTAACTTCCTCAAGGGGTTACCTTTTAACCATCTTAACCCACTTTCCTTATTTTAGGGTTAGTCCACTTCTAATTTCTCCATTAACTTTATTATTTAAATAATTTATTTTGTATTCACTTTGAATTATAGTTCACTCATCATTTCACTTTATTATTTACCTTCTAAAATATCTTAAACCACTTTGACTACTTTGACCTTTTGGTGTTTCTAGATGACTCATGAGGGTTCTCCAATTTCACATGGCCATAACTCTCTAACCGTGAGGAGTTTTTTTGACGTTCCACATACCACTAGAAATGGAATGACATGTAATATCCATCTAGAATTTTCTTTCCTGAAAATATATAAAAAATCATACCATTATCCATCAAACAAATTTGGGTCTATTACCTAAACCTGGGTTCTCCAACTTCTCGTGTCCATAACTCTCTAACCGTGAGGAGTTATGTGACATTTCACATACCACCATAAATGGAATGACATGTACTATCCATATATAATAGTATTACATTCAAATATATTAAAACTCATACCATTATACATGAAACAACCTTGGGTCCATCACCTAAACCTTTGTGTTACCGTAATTCGCTACCAGACTTTCTCCAAGGGTTGAAATCAATCACTAAGGGTTGACATCAATCTCCAATGGTTGACATCAATGAAAACCAACAATACATACCAATTTTCCATCAAGCTAAGACAACTATCTAACAAATCCTTTGGAAACTAACCGAGCTTTGTGTCTTTCAACACTTCCATCTGATGCATACTTAGTTATGTAATCCCATTTACATATGACAAGTTTTATTCCTTTTGGAAGAGCTACAAGATACCAAGTATCGTTTTAAATTAAAGAATGATACTCTTCATTCATTGTTTCATCCAAATATAGATGACCTGAAGCTTCTACAAATGTCTCTAGATCACGAGTCTCTGAAACTTGAGTGAAAAGAGAAGAGGCTCACTGGAACTGTGAACGTGTTCAACGCTGATCTGAAGGATCACCGAAAATACCACCAGTTGCTTCTCGTGTTGAACGAACCCATCTAGGAAGCGGTGGAACTGGTGCTAGTTTATGTTCAAAGGACTCATCTAGAGGAAGGTGAGCAGGTGGAGAAGGATTTTCATCCTCACTGTCATCATCTGAAGAAGAAACCAAAATAGGAACAAAATAAGGCACAAATGCCGAAGATGTCTCACAGGACGAAGAAGACAAAATCGTCGAATTAGGCTCATAGGCCAAGAGATTTTCATCAAATTTAACATCTCTTATAATAATAATTTCATTACAATGTGGTTGAAGAAGTCTATAACCTTTTACATATTTAGAGTAACCAACAAATATACACTTCTCACTTTTAGGCTATAATGCTTTTCTTTTCTCATAAGGAATATGAGCTCACGCTATGCTGCCAAATACATGTAAGTGACTTACATCTGGTTTAATTTTAGTCAAAGATTCTTCCAGTGTTATATTTTTAAGAGCCTTTGTGGGAGTGTGATTGACTATGTTGCTTCCACCCAATACTTTAGACTTAGTCCCTTAGGTTGGATCACACAATTATCCATTTCTTTTAATGTGCAGTTCTTTCTCTCACCAATACCATTTTGTTGTGGTGTATATGGAACAATGTGTTGCATTTGGATGCCCTGTGTAGTGCAGTAACTTGTAAAATTATTGTTCACATATTCACCTCCATTATCTGTTCTTAACTTTTGAATTTGATGTCCAGATTTCTTTCCTACAAGGGCCTTGTAGGCCAAAAACTTGTCAAAAACTTCGCTCTTAAGTTTTAAGATGTAAACCAAAGTGTGTATGGAAAAATCATCAATGAAAGTTAAGAAATACTTTCATCGAGAAAAAGAAGGAGAAGAAAGTGGACCACACAAATCACTGTGAAAACACTGCAAAGGGCCTGAGACGTGCCAAGAGGCACGTTTGTCAAAATTGTCCCAATAATTTTTTTTGGGAACGCAACCACCACAAACACCATCTCTGCATGAAGTAGGAGGAAGACTAGTCACCATCTATTGATTACATAGTTGCTTCAGTGAGCGATAGTTTAAATGACCAAACAAGTCATGCCAAAGTTTTCTCAAGTCATCGCTATGAGCAACAAAAAATGATGAAAAAGATGATGACCCAAAGTTTTCAAACTTTTACAACCTTGAAATATCATCAACAATTCTAGTTGCAAGAACATGCTTAGGATATTTTAGATCCTTGATTACGACTTGGTGAGGTGAAAAATCTATGGTTTTACCTTCACCTGAATGGGTGATTTGATATACTGATAGAAGGTTACAAGAAAGACTTGGAACACATAATACATCATTGAACTGACCATTATCTACTTGAATTGTTCCAGATCCTACAACACTAAGAGATCTATCATCACCAACAAATATTTTCTTGGTGTTACATTCATTTAGAGCAAAAAATATGTATTTATCCTTAACCATATGATAAGTTGCTCCAACATCAATAATCCACTCATCAGAAGAAGAAGTAGAATATTGAAGGAGAAACCATAAGAGGAAAGTGCATGTCCATGAGAAGAACAAAAATAAGTAGAATCGATACTGATGTTGTTCTTCTTCATCGCTGCTTCTAAGCTGCCATCTTATTGAAACATTTGGACTCATCATGACCATCTTTATCACAAAAGTTTCAATGTCTGTCAGTCTTCTTATTTTTATATTTTTCTCCTTTGTCACCATTAGGAGCTGAAGCTATCTGAGTAGGTTTGGGACCCTTATGTTGCGTGTTGTTGTAGCAAGGATGTTTCTTCTTGGGATACTTGGGTTTATCTTTCTGTTGGGAAACTAAGGCTTTGTTGGAGGTACTTGTAGTGCTGATCACTCCAAGTTGTACAAGCTTATCTTCCTCTCTAATCAAAGCAACACAAAAGGACTCAAGAGTGGGGTTTTTTATAAGCTTTCCCTATAGCCTTGCTCATGGCATAAAATGTAGATACAAACACAGAATATGCACTACCTAGCTTAGAAAGAATAAGATAGATGCAACACTCTTCCTCCATTTTTATCTCACATTCTTCACATAAAATTCTAAGTGTTTTAAACTTATATAGATAGTCTCCAAGGAAAGAAAAATCACTTGGACTTAAGGTCAGTATTTGATTTTCTAACTGTTGTGCTCGAATAATATCGAGTTTACCAAACACAGATTCAATATTTTCCCAAGCTTCTTCGGGGTCATCAATTTCTTTAAGGTGGAACCAAAAATCAGGAGAGATGGACATTCCGATTAGTCCACGTGTTTCGTCACTCCTATTAGCCCATTCGACTTTATTATCATCATTAGTGGGTGCTTTTTCCTTTCCTAAGGTAATCTGATACAAGCCTTTACCTCTTAATAAATATTCCATATGAGATTTCCATTGGAAGTAGTTGGTGCTAGTAAGCAAAAGATTACTTGAAGAAACCATATTAAATCTGCAGATAATATGGATTTAAAAACTAAAACTGATGTTCTGAATGGAGAGATCTCGAAAAGTTAGGGGGTTTTAAAAAAAAAACGGCATTGAAAACGGACTTTGGATGTGAGAGTTATGCCCTTTTTAAAAAAGGCATAAATGATAACCAAAGGACCACGTGGTGGTGTAAGTTGCTTTATGAAGTGACCCACTTTTATAAAGAGAAGTGGGGATCACTTTTACAATGAAGTTACTTCATGTGAAATAAAAAATAAAATATTAAAACTACTTATATTGATTCACTTTTATACTTGAAGTGAAATACACTTTACAATTTTAGTATGATCTTTTTTCAAAAAAAAGTAACAAAAGAGAGACTTGAACTCAAGACCTCTTACTTAATAAGGCAAATTTTAACCAAATGGTCTAGCAAAACATATTGTATTGTTTCGCAAGAGGATTGTTGTTGTTGATGGCCTTAAAGAGCGTGCTAAAAAAAAAACTATTTTCAAACAAGAAAAAAATTTCGCTTCTCGATGACAACAAGGGTTAGATCTCAGTTAGCTTACCCAAAATATCCATCTTTTTCTATCTGTTTCTAATTTTATGAGATCTCATAGGGCACGAGAAAAAGAGCATATGCAGGTCTAAAAGTGTAGCAACCCAGAAAAAAATAATATAAAACCGAAATATAACCAAAATAATACTCTGCAAAAATTTTTAAAAATGCGTATTCAGGGTTTATACCTCTAGATCTGACTGAAATGGTCGTATATAGGGAAAACAAAAACCTTTTTGAGTGAAAAAAAAAGTGTTCATGACTGAAACGAGCGCTTCAGATAGGAGTGGGTCTTCAAACAAGAGTGAGTCTTCAAACAAGCTATGATACCATGTTCGACAACACATGTATTCCAACATAGGACAAACACCTTCAGTAACCACTCACATAACCAGATCAAAGATCAACACATTGATGTTTTCACGTGGTAAAACCCCTACGGGGAAAAATCCACGACCTCGGCGAGCGCGACCACTTGGAGCAGTTTATTAATGCAAAAGAAAAATATTACAAAGAGATTATACAAGAGAGTTTCTCACAATCGATCATCAGAAAATGACCCTCCATGCTCTTTAAATAGAGATCATGGACCAATTGGGTGTTAAATCACAGATTAATGATCGTTAAGATCGAGAAGAGTATGAACCGTCAGATCATTCTATGTCGAGAACATATAGTGACCGTCGGATTTCCAATTACAAATGCATACTAATGCATACTAAAGAAACACACTTTTACCTAACAGCACATTAGACCAAGTAGATCTTAACTAACTCCTGTGTCTAAATATCATAACACTCCATAGTGAAATTGGACATTGAAAAATTTCCAAAATGTTGTGGGTTGAAAGAATCTAACATATTTATGACACTAGGAGGGTTGAAGATGAAAATCACTTTCTCTTAGAATGTCCTATGTATACCCATATTAGATCACAATTTCAAATATTTGTCACAATATCAACCTTCCTAACCTTCTAATTCATCAAAACTATGGTGATCTTGGAACACACTTCTCTTACTATTTTTTGAGCACATATACAAAATTTTCAAGAAATACAAGTAATTCCTTACCTTTCTTAAGGTCCTATATGCCAAATCTCATTTGAGTGGATGTTAACCACCACTGCGACCATCATCATAATCATCATCATCATTCTCCTCACATAGTTATTTAATATATGAATACATGAAAATATTTAATATAATGAAAAGAATAACATCTCCATTCTAGCTTGTTTATGGGGCAGAGGTAGTTTTTCCTACTTCACTTGGGCTGCCAGTTATGAAGCTATTGCAAGAGGTACATATTGAACCTAACAATATTTAGAGGAGGATAAGTCAATTAGTTCATTTCCATTAGATGAGATAAGAGGTTTTCAAGAATGCTCAATTATATCAGGACAAAATGAAGAAATTTTTTGACAAAATAATAATGACTGATGATTTGGTATTAAAATGGGATGCAAGGAATGAGGACAAGGTATAAGATGCTAAATTTGAAAATCTCTGGGAGGGTCCATACAAGGTTGCAACATATCATGGGAGAAATGCATTTTTATTACAAGAGCTTAAGGGATAATAAATTAGTGGAGGACCTATTAATGGAAGGTTTCTCAAACATTATTCTACTTAAATCAATTTGATTTTCCACTTCATTATAAATATCCATTTATTTATTATTGCAGGTTTGGGTAGCACTCAACAAAATTTGAAGCCCGAAGAGAAGGCCCTAATATTTGATGAGTGTTACCAAGTGTGCTTTGTGGTCATATGTAAAAGGTCAATTTATTTTTGAGTCATTTTAGTCAGTCAATAAAGGGCCCAATGGATTAGGCTACTAGTCTTCTTGTTCTTTGGCACCTCACAGGGAGGATGTCATCCCCATTGGAGCCAGTGTTAGTGTCCTATAAATAGGTTGTTAAGATGTGAGTTAAAAATTTATGATAGTGTAAAGTCATTCCTTGGTATTATAAAGACCATGACATTGTTCCTCTTAGGTTATGAGTCAAGCGTTTTGTAATTGAAAATTTTGTTTGGGTAAGGTCATAAAATACGTTTGAGTCATGGAACATATGGTCTTGATGCCAAAGATATGGGTTGTTATGTCACTAAATATTCATAATGAAAGGGAATGAGGTCAATTAAAATTAGTTAGATTCAGTCTTGTCATGGTCCAAATAATTTCATGAGCTCAAATTTGTTGGAGGCACGTGGCATCATCAAACAAATAATAGCGCTGCACAAGTTACTACGCAATGTCCTAATGCTGTGCAATTGAGTATTAAAGTATGATGAGACATGATGGGTATAAGTGGTGGTTTAAGTTTTATTTTTCATTCAAATTCTTCATCTTCCATGCAAAGAAACCCCCAGATAACACCTTTCTTCTTTGCAAATCCACAAATCTCCCATCTAATCTTGTTGTGCAGGGTCTATAGGGGACGCTGATCACAACATTATGCATATTCTCCGACCTTGCCTCCACACTCTCCAGTTGTTGTTTCAGATTATTGGTTGAAGTTTGAAAGGAAAACCTTTCTTATGAACCAAAAACTTCAAGCTTCAATTTAGATTCATGTCCCTTGCTACATCAAATTGAAATTTGCTAATTCATTGCGCATCTGCCACAATATGTTTTACAATGTAAACAATCCTTCTTTTCCATTTTCACAGGGAATTGATACATACTATTATCATGGAAAATCTAGAAGGAAGGAGAAGGAACACAAAGGGTGGTGACATAGTTAGATTTGAGCCTCAGGGTCCAAGGCTAGTGAATGTAGATCCAAAAATCAAAGCTTCTTTTGAACAATTAGGTTGTATCAGGTTTTGTGAAAAGATTCAGGGTTACAACACATAGGTGGAAAAAGGAGTTTGCATTGAGTTTTAATGGAATTGGGGCTAAGGTGGAAAAAATCTAGTTTCAAGTTTCTAAAGAAACCATCGCTACTGCAACAAAGATACCTTCTCATGGAGAACAATGGTTCAAAGGTATGCAATTGGATCTAGCTCACTATCATGAATTTTGGAAACCTGAATTTAGAAACATTGATTTTGGAGCCACCATACCTAGAGAACTTCTACTAGAGAATCACAACAATTTGTTGAGGGTAATTCAAAGGTTATTTACATGTGAAGGGAGGTTCACTAGGGTTTACCACTATCATATCAGGCTCTTAATGCATTTCACTGGTAGGAAACCCTTGAATCTATCCTATTACCTTTTTAGAATCCTAGGGAATATGGTTGACATAGTAGAAGTAAGGAAAGATCAAGGAGAACCTAGCCTCTTCCATTTTTCTTTGATAAATCTATTGGTATTATAAGAACTTAGAAAGATGAATCAATATTGGGAAGCTTTTGTAGCATCATCACAGATAGCAGTTGATTCTTTAAGCAACCCTCAAAGAATGAGAGATACGCCTTCTTCAGTAGAAAATACCACCACATCTATCCATGGGAGTTCTATCAAAAAAGGGAAAAGGAAACTGAGGAACCTACAGTAAGTCAACAAGCTAAAACAAAGGGTAAAATGATCCAATTTTCCTTAGAAGAGGTCACAACCGCTAGCAAACTAGTTACTAGGTCAATAGCTAAAAGAATGTTTGTCATACACACATCACAAGTACCTCAGGAAGATCCAAAAGCTTCAACAGAAACAAACAGTCCTAGTGACAAAGACAACCTAATCATTGAGTTGCAAGAACAATTAAATAAAGCTCATTTTTTTATAGCACAATTGCAGCATGAAAATAGGGAAATTAATAAAAAGGCTTTGGAACAGGCCTGCGAGAAAGATATCTCAGTAACAGGTGAAACATCAGTCCCTGTAACTCAAACAAGATTTAAAACAAAGGGTAATGGGAAGGCAGTGGAACCGAGTTTAGAAGTGAAGGAAATACTTAAACCTATTATTCCTTTGACTAGATCCTCAACCAGGAAGTTGAAAAATCGGGAGGAACCTCCAAAAAAAAGTCAGCCAACAGAAAACAAGGGTGATGAGGGTCAACATACTTTCAAGATATTAAGGAAATAATTGAGAGAAGCACAATATATGATAACCCAAAAAAGGGAGGAGAATAGAATAACAAAGATGACATGTAAAGAACTGATTGATGATTGTGAGCCTACAATAGAAAATGCCATATTCATGGTCAAAAGAAACCTACCTCTGCATAAACAATTGAAGAACATATATAGGAAAAATTTAACTTTGAGAAAGGAGAACAAAGCCCTCAAACAAAAATTGCAGTAGTTCGAGATAGATAAGAGGGGTAAGGGAAATCTTGATTTGCTTGACGAAGCAACAAAAATTTAATTCCATGGAGCTAGATTCATCAATTTTTCCTCTTTTGACTATGCACAACAGAAAAACCTAATCTTGATTATCAAACCCCCTAAGTATTTGGATGGAATTCTTATGCATAGTGGTATTTTTGATGGATCATTATACATGATCATTTGTTTTCCCTACTACGCATTGGAGATTTCCATTTTGATCTGCAAATGACAAATTTATAGTTGCAGAGCAAGCACACTACGCAACTATAACAATCTAATTTGGAGCAGTTGTATGAAGTTTTTTGTCAAAGTTTTGAGTAGGAAATATTGAAGTGATAATGAGAGAAACATTCAGTGTATCAACTTAAAGCATTTTTTAGTTAGGAAGTGAAGTGAGCTCTTTCATGGCAGTTTACATGTATCAAGGATTTAAGGTTTGAGAAGAAAACATGTTTTGAAGGAATGAAAAGGTTTTTGGGCACCCTACCATGATTTTGAGTTTGTTTTTATCATCAAACATCACCAACAATCAACCCAGGTCAGGAAAAACAAGAAAATTTCAAGAAAATTAGTTGTTGCGCAACTGTAGTGCGTTTTTGTTGTAGGTTGTTTTTGCACAACAAGCATGTTGTGCAAGAAATACAAAGTTTCTAGAACACCTTTAGATCCATTGGAATGAGTCAGTAGGGTATCCCAAATTATCTACATTGAATGAAATGGTCAAGATCATCATATTTAGATACTCAAATATTTGTTCAATCAGGTTGTTATGTGAAATTTATGAATCAATTTTGACTCCTTTTGTTTAGCCATTTGTTTAGATTTTGTAGCCAAATATATTGTAACTATTAACATTATCATAGGATGATAGTTGAATTCAAATTTTGGTAGCATAGGAAGACATTTTTTTATGTATTTTATGAAGCTATGAGAGCTGAAGGTTGGCAAGTGTGTAAGAAAAGGATTGTTGAATACAATTTTTAATTCTCTTTGACATTAATGAAATTTGTTGGATCAAAATTCACTAATATTTGACTCGAGAGATACATGTGATTATGATACTTTATGCATGTGATCTTACATTATTTGTCTTCTATTTTAAATACATCTATGTGATATGTCTTCTTCTTTGTGTTAATTTGAACTATATGTATCATAATTCATCTGCATCTGATACTCTGTTGCATGTAATTTTAGTTGTCTTTCTACTATAATCACCTTGGGATTCATCCTTGTTAGATACCCTAAGGGGTTATTTGTTTTCTCTGTAATATTCTATGTACAACGATATCTAATTTTCCTAAATGAGTGATTTATGTATTACCTCTGATCAATCACTTTTCAATCCACCAAGTATCCTGTAAGCCTTGATTGATTTATGACCTTTCAGTGACTCCATTTCCCAATGGAATTTTTGTCCACATTGCCACCAAATATATGAATTCAATTTTACCTTAGAGATCTAGACTTTGAACAAAAATCCAAATCAATCCTTTTAGTGATTTACTTGAAGAGAGAGAGCCCCCTCTGGCTTGGAAAGGATAACTTCCAGCCTCAAGTTGGTTTGTGGTTACCTTTGTGATTTTCCTCCTCAGCCAAGGAAATTTACAGAATGATAACATTTTTTCTCCATTGCTAGGGAGTGAAGGTGAAATCTTCCCTGGGAGAATGATAAAATTTTCAAATATGGTTCCTGCGGGTGACAATGAATCAGACACAACTCTGGTTGAATTTTCACTCCAATTTTGAAGATCAATTGTTGAAGATAAAGTTTTGTTAGAGAATCTTGGCTACTGAAAGGAAACACACAATGCATCATCCAGATCCTAACCCTCTAGAAGTTGTTGATGATCCAGAAAGGATTCTATGCAAAGATGACAAGAAAGCACCACAATCAAGTATTTTTCTGGATTGAATTTCATCATTTCCTAAATATGAAGTAAAGGCTATTCAAGATCTGGATTTTGACATAAAATTTGAGCAATCTTTATTTAGATCTAAGTCAGAGTCAGATATGTCCCAAATTCTTTTTGATGAGAAGGGATTCCTTTCTTTAATTGATTTTCCATTACAATCATCAGTTAGTATTTTAAAAAGTCTTTCATTTATTTTATCTAACACAATGGTTGGTATCCCTAAGTCTTCCTTCTCCTTCAAGCCCTCCTAGAATCATGGAAGCCATATTTTCCTCATCAGATCTCCCTGCTGCACTTCATGACCTACCACAAAATTATGAACAGAGAATTAAACAATTTGATGTAGAAGGAGACAGAACAACTCAACAACATTTATATAGGTTCATTGATTTCATAGATCTTGAATAAGTATACTAGGAATATGTTAAGACAAGTTTATTTGGATAGAGTTTTTTAGGAGAAGTTATAAAATGGTTTAAGGCTCTCCCAGCAACTAACATTCCTAATTTTGAAAATTTTGAAGCTCTTTTTCTTGGGAGGTGGGGAAATAAAAAAATCCTTTGCAGTTGTTGACACGATACAATAATTTGAAGAGACTCCCTGTTGAGACATTTCAGGAATTTTCTAGCAGATTTATGAATGTTTAAAACTCCATCCCTGATTAGGTAAATCCTCCTGCATGAGCTTCTCAACTCCATTATGCTGATGCATTTTAGAGTGAATTTTCCTTGTTACTAAGAGAGAGAAGATCCACTTCTATGACTGATATGATGAATGATGCAATTGAAGTAGAAGTGAACGTAGCTACATCAAAGAAGATTAATCTCCAAATAGAATCTGAAAAGAAGAAGAAAAAAGAAGACACATTACCCTCTACATCTCAAGCATCAGATGCAAAATTGGACTTGATGGTAAAGACTATGGAGAAATTGCTAGAAAATTTGTTATTGGATGACAATCCCCATGAGCTTCAAGCTAGGAATCATTTTTTTAGAAGTCCTCCAATTCCTCAAATAAGGTAGAGAGAACAAAGGATTCCAGCTGATCAACCAATCATACCTCCTTTACAAAACAATTATGCTACATAAACGTTTGAAGAACCTCCTGAAGATATTCATTGTTTTAATCTAGAAGAGACACAAATTTACCTAACTAAAGGGGAGAATGATATGTTTATGCAAGAGAAAACTAAGGAGTTAAAGGAGAAAGAGGATTATAGGACATGATATCATAATGCAATCATGGAATTTCAAAAGAAATATAACCTTAGAAAGAAGAAAAAAAAAAAAATCCTCCAAAGGATCCCAAGGATGATATGAACTCTTCTAGTCATAAGGAGAAAGATATTTCAAAGAAGGACACACCATATAAAGATAAGAAAAAATAAGATCCACCAAGGAAAGTTCCAGAAGTAAGGAAAGAGGTAGTCATTAAAGAAGTAGAAAAGGTTCATCTTCCCTTTAATTTTGAAAGTGAAATGGAAAAAAATTAAGATTTATGTACCCTTTAATGAGATGATCATAAATGTGGAATATAAAAATCATATTATAAAGATGCTTAGAATGGAACAAACATCAGATACCCTTAATGTGAAATATGATCACCTTGCTATTTTGTTTGGTCCCCGGGTTGAAGAAAGCGGTGATGATGGTGATGTATACCCCTTCTATATCAATCTACATGATGTAACTCTTAATAATGAAATGATAGATTTAGGGGCATCTCACAATCTGGTGCCAAAGGTGATTATGGAGGAATTGGGTTTGGATATCACTAGACCATACAATGCTCTGTTTTCTTTTGATTTGAGAAAGGTGAAGTGTTTGGGTCTAATCAAATATTTTTTTGTTTCTTTAGCTCATATCCCATCAAAAAGTATGATCATGGATGTAGTTGTTACAGAGATTCCTCCTAAATTTGGAATGCTACTGTCAATATCATGGGATGCAAAACTCAAAGGTACTCTACAAATGGACATGTCTTATGCTACAGTGCCAGTCTTTGGTCATGAAAAAAAGTTATATAGAGAGGTCTTATCGAAATACATGGTGAGTAGAAAAGATAAACCCAAAAACCATCCTATATATTCGATTGATACTGATATTGGATCTAGTATTTTCTATAATGATTTGTGTCTCAAGGAAGATGATTAGAATACTTCAAAGGATCAACAAACAAAATCAATTTTAGAACATAACAACAATGAATATCATGGTGTATGGAATATGGATTTTGATGGAGCAATCAACAAAGAGGGATAAGGGGCAAGTGTCTGGATTATTCCTCCTGATGCTAATTCAAATTCAAAACCGTGTTCCTATAAGTTGGCCTTTGATTGCACAAATAATATGGCTGAATATGAAGCTCTTATTTTAGGTTTGATCACTCTAATGGATTTGGGGGCCAAGAAGATATCTGTACATGGAGATTATGAACTTTTAATTGACCAAGGTACATACCAAACTAAGCATCTTAGAATGAGGGATTATAGGAATCTAGTATTGGGTTTGCTTGAATATAGTCATTATATCCCGCAAGATTCCTTTGTTGCATGGATCCAAAAATTGCGACACAAAGGTGCATATCTATATATATCTATATCTATCTATATATATATAAACAATGACACTTACAATAATATAGGAGTTTAATCCTTCAACATCCATAATCTTTCATGAGTACAACCAAAGGATACAACCACCCATACAATTTCCCTTTTTTATTTGAAGTTCTGAGACTCGTTAAGGAATAAAAATTCACTCTATTAACGAGGCATACAAATCCACAATACACTTACATGCATCCAACCATACAATTAATATTACACAGAGCATATGACATACTTATCTATTCAAAAGATGTATCTAGCCAACTGACTACCTTTCCACCCAACCATAGGATTTGTGTGGTTAGCCACTTAGGCAGTAGGTCACCCTCGTGCGAAGCCATGATACCACCAGGGAATTCTCTATGCTTACTCACACATTCTCTCACAGTATATTTCTTCCTTCAATGCCCAAACTCTGCTCAAGTTCTTCTTCTGTGCATATATATGTTGCACACTCTCGCTTCCATCCTTTGAGGCCATTCTTCAAGGCATGCTCCTCTTGCACGCACTCGTGCATTCTCTTTCCTATCTCCTCCTATGTCTCCTACATGAAATATGGAAAGTTCTCAACATGTCCCCTTCCTTCTATCAGAAGGAACTTAGGTCATCCCCGAGGTTTTGGGAATGGTGTGCTAGGTACCTTTGGATGACAAATTTGTGTTGTCTTAGCTAGGCCCTCCATGATTCCATTCATTGGGGTGGTTCATTTCTCAACTACCAATCCTTTTCTCATTAGCTAAATTTTTCCATGGGATAAACTTAAGGCTTATTATTCCCAATCAAATATTTCAACAAGGAGGATTGGGTGATATTATAATTATGAACCCCTCTCTATTCTCCCTCACTTTTTTCTCTATTGGTATCATGGCCAATAATCAAGGCTTCATCCTCACAATTATTTGTTGGTAGTTACAATTAAACAATAATACATTTACATTGTTCACATTCCATTTCATGGAAATAATTAAACATGATTAATTACATGTTGGGGGAAACAAGGGCCTTACAGAAGGGTGGAAAGCCTATTACGGGCTTGAAAACAACTATAAATCAATGGACATATGGTTATCGGATAATAAAAAAATCCTATTTGAGACTCTTGTCACTCCTTTCATCTTATATGGATGTGAAGTTTGGGGATACAATATCGCTAGAGAATCCTGGAGGAAGATAAAGCAGATCCAAAAGAACTTTATAACTTATAATCTCAAAATTAAATTCCATACATCCTATCCTATTCTCCTAAAAAAATCAATCATTTGTTACATTGAGAGCACAACTATGACTAGGTACCTAATGTGTAATAATAATATAAAAAACGTGGAGTACAAGAGGCTTCCCAAAATTGTTTCAAACTCCATCCAAAACCACCTAGGGCTCAAGTGGGGATGGCTTAAAGATGCCAAGTCTTGGTCAAATTATTTGGGAATAAATAAATATGTCATTTTACATTATAACAAAAATATTAAAAATACTATTACATCTAAATTTAAGGAGAAATTGTTGTGTGATGAATATTTATAAGATAAATAAAATTAAGATATAATAAAGAGGTGATAAACCTTAGTCTAGTAGATCAAAAATATCTCTTTGTCTTAACTAGCGTAAAGAAGAGAATGAACATTACTAAAATAAGAACAAACTCTCATGAGCTCCATGTTCGACAACAATGGTATTCCAACAAAGGACGAAAACCTTTAGTAACCACTCACATAACTAGGTCAAAGATCAACACATCGATGTTTTCACATGGTAAAACCCCTACGGGGAAACATCCATGGCCCCAACCAACACAACCACTTGGAGCATTTTATTAATGCAAAAGAAAAATATTACAAAGAGATTTTACAAGAGATTTTCTCACAAACGATCATCGAAAAATGACCCTCCATGCTATTTAAATAGAGATCATTGACTAATCATGTGTTAAGCCATGGATCAATGGCCATTAGGATCGAGGAGAGTATGAACCGTCGGATCACTCTATGTTAGGAACATATCATGACTGTTAGATTTCCTAACTACAAATGCATACTAAAGAAACACACTTTTACCTAATGACACATTAGACCAAGTAGATCCTAACTAACCCCTAAGTGTTTAAATATCCTAGCATCCCCCCTTAAGAAAAACTTGGGATAGGATTGAAGGATTTACAATGTTGACGCAATAGGAGAAGGAAGGAGGAATTATATCCTATCCCCCCTTAATGACAACTTCCTGAACTCCTAACATAGATCGAAGTTTGGAAAACTTTGCCTCTGTAAGAGACTTTGTGAAAATGTCTGCAACTTGATCTTCTGTAGGGCAAAAGAGCACTTCAATAACTTGATCATGAATGAGATTTATGATGAAGTGCATGTGTAGCTCGATGTGTTTTCTACATTGATGTTGAACTGAGTCTTTAGTGATCTTGATGTCACTCTTATTTTCGCACCAAGGGTTGGTCATATGTTGTTGCTAGAATCCAAACTCTGAAAGGATCTATCGAAGCCACAAGGCTTCCTGACTGGAATTTACCATTGCTCGGTACTCTGCTTTTGCTGAAGAAAGTGAAATATCCTGTTGTTTTTTATAGGCCCAAGTGCTAGGTCCTGATCCAAGGATAAAAACATAACCTATACTAGAGTTCTGATCATCAGAGTCATCGTCCAAATTTGAATCAGTGAAACCAACCAATAAAGGAGTCCCCCCTAAACTGTAATGTATCTTGAACTGAACTATACCACAGACATAGCGAAGTATCCTTTTAGCTGATTTCCAATGACTTTCATGGGGTGTTTACATATACCAGGAAACAATACCAACATCAAAGGAAAGATCAGGACGTGTATGAATCAAGTATAAGAGGCTACCAACTAACTGAAGGTACAGGGTGGAATCAAATTCAGGAGAAGTACATGTGGAAGTAAGCTTGACTCCAAATTGGAAGGGAGAAGGGGATGGTTTACAATTTTCCATGTGAAAGTGACGAAGAAGGTCAGAAGTATACTTAGACTAGGAAAGACAAATTCCTTCATTGGTTTCAAAAACTTGGAGGCCAAGGAAATATTGAAAAAATCCTAAGTCTCTCATTTCAAATTTCTTCTTAAGGCTGGTTTTCATATGGTTTAAAAGTTTTGATTCACTACCAGCAAGGATAAGGTCATCAACATAAAGGACAAGGATTATGAGATGGTTTCCTACTTTCTTGGTATATACATTAGGATCAAGATGGAATCTAGAGAGTACGGTGTCAATAAGAAAGTTGTCCATTTTGGCATACCAAGCTTGGGGAGCTTGCTTAAGACCATAAAGATATTTCTTAAGGAGACAAACAAGGCTAGAGTCATTCTGGAAAAACACGGCTAATGTTTTTACGTGGAAACCCAAAGTGGGAGAAAATCATAGAATGATTTTTCTTATATGTCTTTAAGAATTACATTCATTGGAAGCACCAAATTCCTTTGTTTTCTAGATGCAACTAGAAGGAGGCTCCAACCCCCTAGTTTCTCAGGCTACAACCTGAGGGAAGCTCCAACTCCACAATTCTCTAGCTACAACCAGAAGGAGGCTACAACCCCCTATGTTCTCCAGTTTACAACCGGAAGGTGGCTACAACCACCTGTCCTTGCCCCGTCCAACCACCCTAACGTAGAATTAGAATGATGGAACCACGGTCACACTATCACTATGAGATATACTGATGTAAACCTGTACCAATCAACCTGGACCAAAAAACCTGTACCAATAACCTGAACTATTCATCAACCATGCATCAACCTGTGCATCAACCTATACCATAAACAAGTGCATCAACCATGCACAAACCTATACCAAAAAACCTATAATTAACCTGTACCATAAACAAGTGCATCAACCATGCACTAACCTATAGCTCAACCTGTACCATGAACAAGTGCATCAACCATGCACCAAACCTGTACAAATAACCTCTCACAACAACCTATCCAAAAAATCTATCACAACAACCTATATCATCAATATTAGCAACCAAATCAGATCTACTCACCAAGATCAATCACGAAGAAAAATCTCAAAGCTGTGCATCAACCAAGCATAACAAAACAACTCATAATCATCACCAAGATCAATATGTGCTTCTAATAATATACCAAGACAAGTATGCTACAACATCCATAAAACATGTGTCAACATTACTACTAACAAGTGCCTGTAACCATGTACCAATCATGTATCAACTACTCATCAACTATGACTCATCAATATGTACCAACATCATCAACTATACACCTCATGTATGTGCCAACTCATCAACTACTTGTCTCAACCATGTACCCAACATGTACCTCAACCAAAATCCCTCATCAATTTCATCATCCAAATCTGATTTGTAACTCTATAATAGACCTGGTGTATATGATCACATACCTGCAAACCTTCTTTAACTTTAACAACAAGAGACTAGCATTTTCATCAAACTTTACTTTAGTCTCACATGACTAGTTTTGAATTAGTCAACAACCCTAACTTGCAATAATCATAACTATGTACCTGTAATGAATAAAGCTCTGAAAATGGTACACATTGTTCTTCAATTTATTTAATGCAATTCCTCTAGATTTCACTACTTGGAACCTCTCAGAAAAGGAGTTATAGCAAAAATGGCATACCTTGTTGAATTTTGGTTTACTCTAGAGAGAGAACTTGTAGAGCGTGCCCCACACAGAATATTTGTTCTAGGGATCTGAAAATTGTACACAGAATACTAAAGAATTTATTATAACCAATACAATTGGTCTTATGGAATTTGGATATGTTATGAAGAAGTTATGACGTTTTTACCCAAAACACTTGTTTTAGACTAGTTTCAGGACTAGCCACAAACCTTATTTTCCACAGAGTGTAACTCCAAAAATACAATGACCCACAAGATGAAATTTTTACCACAACTACTTGGATATGTTTCCTCAATGGCCTCCCAATTTCACATTCTGAATCATTCTAAAAAAACATTTATTGTGAAAATGGTGAGATGACCTGTAAATAACATACCTTAGAAAGCATCATCAAAAGAATTTATCCTCCCTTGAATTTCGGCCTTCTTTACTTCACCTTCCCTCTGAAATTCCTCTTATATATCCATTGGTTACCTCAATCACCTATAGATATTCAATATTCTTAAGTGTGATTAAAATGAGAGAGCCTTGCCTCTTATTTATACTTTCATGTAGCTTCCTCAAGGGGTTACCTTTTAACCATCTTAACCCACTTGCCTTATTTTAGGGTTAACCCACTTCTAATTTCTCCATTAAATTTATTATTTAAATAATTTATTTTGTATTCACTTTGAATTATAGTACACTCATCACTTCACTTTATTATTTACCTTCTAAAATCTATTAAACCACTTTGACTAGTTTTACCTTGTGGGGCTTCTAGATGACTCATGCAGGTTCTCCAACTTCACATGGCCATAACTCTCTAACCGTGAGGAGTTATGTGACGTTACAAATACCAATGGAAGTGGAATGACATGTCATATCCATATAGAATAGTCTTTCCTGAAAATATATCAAAACTCATACCATTATCCATCAAACAAACATGGTTTCATTACTTAAAACTGGTTTCTCCAACTTCTCATGGCCATAACTCTCTAACTGTGAGGAGTTATGTCACGTTTGACATACCACCAGAAATGGAATGAAATGTACTATCCATATAGAATAATCTTACATTCAAATATATTAAAACTCATACCATTATACATGAAACAACCTTGGGTCCATTATCCAAACCTTTGTGCTACCAGACTTTCTCCAACGGTTGACATCAATCACTAAAGGTTGACCTCAATATACAATATCAATCTCCAATGGTTGGAATCAATGAAAACCAACAATACATACCAACTGTCTATCAACCTAATCCAACTGTATGGCAATCTCCCCCTTTTGCATTGATGTCAACACCAACATTGATGGCAACACTTAGTCATGATAACATTCATTCTTATACTCCTCATCAATGTGTCTATCTCTCCCCCTTTGACATCAATGGAGAAGGGTGACTCACTTTGGGGCCACTCCCCCTGACTAGACTCTCCTTGGGGTTGCTCCCCCTGTCTACATGCCTTTGATATTTATTTGTGTTTATAAGCCTATGATTACTCTCTCCCCCTTGATATGAATAATATCTCCCCATTTGAAAAATGATATCACTCTGAAGTCATATCGCTCATTCTTCCCTTGTGACAACCTATCCCCTTGGAAACATGCCTCTATGCTCTCTCTGATAAATCTCTCCCCATTTTTCATCAATGGAAAATGTATCTTTCCATCCGGGGCTGCTCCCCCTGATTGAACTATCCTTGGGGATAGTCCCCCTGACTGAACTCTTCTTGAAACTAATCTCCCAACTTGAACTATCCTCTCTCTGGTGCTTCCTTGTGTAAATCTAAGACATATAATATAAGCATTAAAAAACATTCATTTTGAAGTAGAAATTACTTTGAGTCTCTAGCGAATATACTCAAAGGCTTCTAATGGAAGCAATTTTGTAAAGATGTATGCCACTTGTTTTTTTGTTCCCACATACTCAACTCTGATGTTCTTCTCTGCAACATGTTCCCGTAGAAAGTGATACCTGATTGGAATGTGCTTAGTCTTGGAGTGCATCACCGGGTTCTTTGAGATACTGATGGAACTTTTATTATCACAATAGATTGGAATGGGCTCATCATACTCAACTTGTATATATGTCAGAGTTTGTTTCATCCATAGAACCTATGTAAAACATGTTGATGTTGCAATATATTCTGCTTCTGCTATAGATAAGGACACTGATGATTGTTTCTTGCTTATCCATGATACTAAACACTAACCCAAGTAGATTTCTTCTCCACTGGTGCTTCATTGGTCATCAATGCAACCTGCCCAATCTGCATCTGTGTAGGCAATAATTGATAGATCCTTTCCTTTTGGATACCATAATCCAAAATCTTATGTTCCTTTGAGATATATGAAAATCCTCTTCATTGCTAATGCATGCGATTCCTTTGGTGTTGCTTGAAATCATGCCACCTGTCCAACTGCTTGCATTATGTTTGATTTGGATGTTGTCACAAATAGTAAGCTACCAATCATTGACCTATATTCCCTCTTTTCTGTAGACTTTTAATCATTATCTTTGCTCAACTTGCAACTAGTTTTCATAGGAGTGGTAACTAGCTTGCAATCTTTCATTCTGAACCTCTTTAGGATTCTTTGATATACTTAGTTTGAGAAGTACAAATTCCTTGGTTGTTTTGACGTATCTGAAGACCCAGAAAGAAGGATAGTTCTCTGAGTAATGATATTTCAAAATAATCATGGATATCCTTTGTAAATTTATGGCTTAACCTGTCATCAGTACTTCCAAAAACAATATCATCAACATGAATTTCAATTAATAAAATACTACCCTGAGTTACCTTGATGTAGAGGTTGGTGTATGCAATTCCTTTCCATAGCTCGTAGGGATTTTTATCATTGTTGTTTCTGAGCATTATTTTCTTTTGAATGTGAACTATTGTATGCACTATATGTGTCCAAGAAATATATGTCAATTTGGAATCCATGCTCTCATCTACTGTGATATATCTTTCCAAACCTGGTAAGCGTTCTTAAGAATCCATCTCTGTCCATACTCTCCAAGACTCTGCTACACAATTGTCCATAATTTTGACTCATATGTCACTGTACTATCATGAAGTACTACTACACTCGATTAATCTATAATATTGTACTTCTTCTAACTGAATGCACTGAATCTGTCTACTCAAAAGTCTGCAAGCTGCTCGTAGGATGGTTCTTTGGTCTATCTCAGCTACTACATAGACTCCCCATGTCTATTATTCATATAATATGGGAGTCTCTAATCTGGATGGCTCAGAACAATTCATGCTCTAATGTGTATTCATCATCATCTTCATTGGTAGATTCATCATCTCTCTGAGCTCTGACTTCTTTCCTTCTCTTTGTGGATTTATCTCTCACTACAATTCTTGAAAGTACAATCTCTTGAACATGTTCCTTATTTACCTGCCCTTCTTTTCTTTCAGTTATTTTCCAAAAAAATTTGTATCCCTCATATTTCCTTTTCTCTGTATAATTTTCTTCATCTCGTTTTATTTCCAGTCTTGCAATCTCTAGGACCTAGTCTTTGTTCATCATTTCTTCATGTTTTTAACAACCACTGTCAACATACCAACCATGATTATGTTGCTTATCTTGTAGAGTGAGTGTGCATTCTTCATTGCTATATCGATTTGGCTTTCTTATCCATGTTGTCTTCTAAGGCTCCTGTCTGTGACTGTTGTTGTTATGTTGTGGTTCTCTAGGAGGGACTGTCATTCTACAATATTTGGCCATGTGTCCAAAGTTATTGCACTTGTATGATTCCACTTTAGTGCTCAATGACTCAAACATGTCGTAGCTTCTTCTCCGTGTTTCACTAGACCTTCTTAGATAACCATTTTGTGTATGAATTTCAAAGTTTTTTATGTTCTTTCTATTAGCTTTGCAACTTACAGCTTTATGTCCAAAATTATTGCATGCATAACATAACCCAAAAAATATAGTTTGATACTTGGGAGTTGAAGATCTTCTGAAAGGAGCTTCTCTTATGAATCCTTCTTGTTCCTGAGGCCTATCTGTTGGTTGTCGATTCTGAAATATGAATCTTCTTGGTGGAGGAGTGTCCATGTAATCTTCTTGTAGGTCTTCCTATCCCCTTTGATTGTTTCTACATAACGTTTTCGATATGTTTTGTGTCTTGTTTATTTGGATCTTGATCCCTTTTCTATCTGATTGTATCCAAGTCTGGACTTGTCATGATTAGGCCTTTGACTACTGATAATGCCATCCAAAACTTTCGAGTTGTTCTACATATTTTTCTTTTGAAGATCCTTTCTCAATGTGACAATCTCTGCTTCCAAATTTCCAATGATCCTATCTCTTTATTCTAAATGTTCTTTGAGTGCTTCTTCAATTATTTTATATTCTACTAATTGAACCTTCAATTCCATGATGATTTTCTCTAGTTCTTGAGTGTCTTACTTCTTGTCTAGTTCTGCTTGTAGCTTCTTTTTTTTCCTCTTTTCTCTTCTTATAACTTCTATGGCAGTCAATAATTCTTCTCGGTAGTCAACTTATGTCTCTTAATATTCTTCTTCGGTGTCTTCTTTATCATAGTCTTCTACTTCCATGAATAGAACTCTTTCTGTCTCACTGTCACTGACTTCATCTTCATTTGATGAGGAGATGTCTTCTTTGGTGCATAAGATTTTCTTGAAAACTTTCTTTGTGGTTCCTTTTCCTTTATATGTTTATTTTATATTTGAGTAATCTTCATCATTCCCCTTATTTTTCTTATGAAGACATTTGTTAGCAAATTGACCACTACCATCACAATTAAAACAAATCAATGGAAGCTTACCTTTATATCTGTTGTTGGTTCCCTTGTTCAATCTCTTGACAAAGTTGGTCATTTCAGCATCATCTTCTGAGATGTCACTGTTGTTGTTATGTTCTTTTTATTTTTTCTTTCCATTGTTCTTTGACCTTTTGGATGCTTTGAAAGTTGCTTCTTTAATATCTAGATTTTCCTATTCAGTTCTCATTTCATATGCTGTGAAGATTCCATGTAGTTCTTCCATGCTTATTGAGTCTATATCTTCTCTTTCTTCTAGTGATGATATCTTAGGATCAAATCTCATAAGAAGAGATATTAGTACCTTTTAAACAATTACAAATTATTTAATTTATTCTCCCAATTCTATGATTTCATTTACTGTTTCATCGACTCGTATGAAGTAAGTTGCAATATTATCATCTTCCTTCATCATTAGTTGTTCGAATTGACCTCTGTAAGTTTGAAGCTCTGCTACTTTGACTTTTGAATCTCCTTCATAAATATTTTGAAGTTTGTCCCAAATATCTTTAACTTATTTACAATGCATAACTTTGGTGTATATCGATTCACCAAGACCATTCATAAGGGCATTTGTGGCTTTGGAATTATTTTGACCGATTTTTATTTCTCTTTCACTTGTTGGAAAAATTGTTGATTCTTTGTATCCATCTAATATAGATTGCCAAATTTCAAATCCATGTGCTTGTATATATGTTTTCATCCTTCTGCTCCAGAATGCATACTTTTTTCCATCAAATTGTGGTATTCCATGTTTATACATGTTGTTTCTCTCCATGATCTACCTTTCAGCAGTTAAACTGATTCTTGAAGGAACTGACTCTGATACCAATTGTTGGATTACTGAGAAGGGGGGTGAATCAATAATAGAGAAATTCAATCTTTTTTTTAACAACAATATGTAAGTGTTATATCAATGTAGCATTATCATCCAATAGTTTCATAGTAAATAAACAATGAACAAATGAACAATCTTACACATACACAATACACCAATGTTTTTACGTGGAAACCCAAAGAGGGAGAAAAACACATAATTATTTTTCTTATATGTCTTTAAGAATTACATTCATTGGAAGCACTGAATTCCTTTGTTTTCTAGCTGCAATTGGAAGGAGGTTCCAACCCCCTAGTTTCTTAGGCTACAACCTGAGGGAAGCTCCAACTCCCCAATTCTCTAGCTACAACCAGAAGGAGGCTACAACCCCCTATGCTATCTGGCTACAACTGGAAGGTGACTACAACCACATGTCCTTGCCCCATCCAACCACCCTGACGTAGAAGTAGAATGATGGAACCAATGTCACATTATCACTGTGAGATATATTGATGTAAACTTGTACCAATAACCTGAACCATGCATCAAATTGTACCTCAACCTGTACCATCAACAAGCGCATCAACCATGCACCAAACTGTACCAAACAACTTGTAATCAACATGTAATCAACCTGTACAGTAAACAAGTGCATCAACCATGCACCAACCTGTACCTCAACCTGTACCATGTGTTATCACCCTATAAGATAGGGAATAAACTGGTGACTGGAATATTATCTGTATCTAGTGTTCTTGTTGAAGAATGATTTTTCATTCTGCAAATAATTTGAAAAGGAAAAAGAAAAAAGAAAAAAAGGAAAAAAGAAAGAAAAAAGAAAAAGAAAAAGAAAAAAGGAAAAAGAAAGAAAAGAAAAGAGGGCATAAAAGAATTGAAATAAAAGCGCCATGCAATAATAGTAACTTGGTCCATACCTTTCAAGCATGGCCAAGTTATTTTTAAATTTGATGTTGATAGAGTAGTGAATGATTTGGCTAAACAGTTTAATCTTAGCCAAAGTGTCTAGGTTAGATTAGTGAATAAATCTGGCTAGACTGTCTAATCCTGGTCAGATAGCCCCAGGGTAGAATAATTCCTTAACCCAACAGTTTAATTTGGGTTAACTGTCATAGGAAGATAGGTTAGCATGTAGGTTAGTTTCTTTATTGTTCCATTCCAATAAAACCAGCTTGATGTAAGTGTTGCACCATGTTTCAAATGCCTAAAAAATAGTTTGGTCAAAGCCCCTTGGTTGTGTCTATTTGAAAGTTTGGGGAAAAAACCCATAAAAATGCATTTATCCTAAGTTTTTCCCAATGCATGCGTTCTCCGCTCCCCATTTTATGCTCCCTGCATGTTTTGACGGTCCTAATCGCGGTGCTCAAATCTACGGTGCACAGAGCATTCCGGACCCCCCCGACCGTTCTGCTTTTAGCCGGGGGGTACGGAATCACTAATAACATTTGCACGCATCTGGATGGCCCAGGGATGAGCGCTTAAATCAATGATCTAGATTGGATTCCGGACCCCCCCGTCTGTTCTACCTTTAATGGAGGGGGGGGGGGTCCAGAATGAGTGATAAACGACGTGCTAAGATCTACGGCCAGGAAACGGGTGCGTAGATCAACGACCCTAATTGGATTTCGGACCCCCCTGGATGATCTTCTTTTAACCGAGGGGGGGGGGGGTCCGGAATGGTTACCTCCCTCTGGCGGGCCCCTTGTCATAGGTGGCATAAATCTATTGGTCCCAAAGTCTCGTCACCATCTGCTATCTGACAGCCCCTGTCACTTATGGACATCATCTTCCACTGGTTCCACTTGCTCCACCTATTCCCGAGTTACATCCCATCCCATAACTGTTGTCAGTCCCCTACCCCCTTTCACTCATGACCAGCCCCTTAGTGTGACTTTTAACTCCAATCCCAAGCTACCACATCACCCGTCCGTATTTTTCCACCACCGTCACCTGCCATTTCACCCCCAAGTGGCCCATTGTCCATTTATTACTGGATAACTCACCCATTATCCAGCTGACCTATCTCCTACGCCCAACTGACCCCATTTTAAAATAAAATTACCGTTTCCCCCCATTTTTCGTTGTTCACTCGTTGCACCAGAAAAACTCATAGTCCGCTCCTCCATTACATCCCGTCACCTTCATCCACAGTCAGTTGACCCCACTAACTTCGTGTTTATTGCAGGTACTGTTGCAGAGATGGTGCCAAAGCCAAGACAAGTAGAAGGAGAGGAGAATCCTTTTCTCCCGCCTCCTGTCGACCTGGACAAGATCCCACTAATCGACAAAGACAGATTGATCGTAGATACCAAATGCGATTTCGATTTCTCAGACCTCCAGTCATGGCTCAGGGAGGTTTTCCTGGACTAGAGCGATGAAATTGGACTCTGGGAGTCCAATTTGCCCCTTTACCTCTTTCCCCAGATCCACCATTTTCTCGAGTTTGCACTTAAATGCCAAGCTCACTATATTCCTGAACAAAGAGCCGTCATCTCCTCATCCGGAGATACCCTATTCCTCATTATGACCCAAGACATCGACCATATGATGCAAATTCCCCATGCCGACTCTGCGTCTCCTTTCAACCTTGAAATCCTAACAGAGTTGTATCAGAAGATGACTTTTCCCCAGAGAGCTCAAATATTTGAGCTTTTCCTTCCCACCTCTGCTCAGTTCCCTTCCACAAATCCCTCTTACCCGTCGTCCATGTTCTCCACCAAGGGAAACCAGGTCATTTCCTCCCTTTGTGCTCTGTTAGGGTACTATTCCGACCAGTGGGTAGATGAACCCATTCTGGGTTTTCTGTCCATTTTCTCCAATGATGAAAAGCCCACCACCCAATTTGATTTCAGTATCTTCTTGGCAGACAATATTCACAAACAGTTTGTGAATTTTGGCATGGAAGGCATGTTCAAATACTCGTTTATACTGGCATACATGTTTGTTTACTTTCAAGCAGATAAATTCAGTTTTTCCATGTAGAAAATGGACGCAGATGGAAGGCCTCAGCCAGTCACAGCATGGACCTCTTTGCTGAAGCATAACTCCACAGAATATAGCTTCAAGGAATTCATCAATCTATTTTACCACCCTGTGGTAAGCATGCTAAGTGGCAGGCCTGAGCCTCGAATAAATGATGAAGTCTGGATAATTCTTCATCTCTCGGACAACACAAAGATTGACGATTGGTACCTGTATGAAACCACTCTGAGATCAGAGTATTCGGGTGCAAGTTGGCGCCCTACAAGCTGACCAAGTATGTGTCGGTAAGAATATTCGCGTTAGAGTATATAAGACAGATCATGAATTCAGATGATATCCACTTTGTATCCTTGAAGAAAAAGCAGCAGCTTAAAATCAAGGGGCAGATTGGCTCCTTCATCTGCAATAGTCGTGGTGCCAGAGAAGAAGCGGATCGGATGCTGAAAGAGATGAAGTTTTTCTTAAGCTTCCCGTGGCATTATGATCCTTGCGGGATCATCTCAGAAATGCGGGTAAAGAATAAATCCCGTACATTCATGAAGCTAAGCACGAAATTGAGAAATTCGCCAATCAGACTGTGTGGGTGCCTGACACCTTGGTCGAAGTGGAACAGTAGGTTCCCCCGACCACTGTGCCACCAACTACCACACCATAGGTCCCTAAGGAAAAAAGGCCTCGACAAGAGTCATCTCCGCCTGTCACGGAGGTATCATCAGAAGAGTTCCAGTTGCATACTAAGAGGCCCAAGACAACCATAGTTCCCGGTCCAATTGGAGAATTAGAAGTCCCACCTACCATAGTAACCAAGCCTGTCATTCCACCTTTTGGCTCAAGCTTGTATAAGGAGATCACCACAGCAGTGCCAAAGAAATCCATAGACTCCCCATTGGACACTCAGCCAGGCAAGACTGGGCCCAAGTTGAGCATTTTCGAGAAGTACGAGCTGATCAAGAAAAGAAATCAGACTCTTCCCAGTAGTACTTACGCTCAGTTTCGGAAACAGTCATCCAATATGCAGCATAGGCTGTTGTCTACATTTGATACAGAAAAAGGCAGAATGCACATGGCCTTTCTCCAGGCGCAGGTACCAGACCCCAAGGTGATCACAGACTACAAGAGGGCCACCTTCGAATTCCAGACGAAGAACGTGCACGCAGCAGATCAGATGGATCTACACAAGCAGACAGGGGAGATGGTATTCCATACATTGGCACATGCTTCTGCTTCTGCAGCAAAATTACAGGTATCATTGAACAATGCTCAAACACAACTCAAGCTAGAGAAGATATCGTTCTTTGCGAAGGACAACAGAATCAAGACTTTGAAGGAGCTAGTCCTCAAGATCGGCTATGATCCTTCGAATGTCAAAGCTGCAGAGGAGATGATAAAGAAAAAAAACGTAGACATCGCCTCCTTGAGGAAACAACTGGAACTCCCACCCACAGATGACTCCCAGGTGAAGGAGATAGCAGAAAAAGAAGGCGAGAAGGATGAAATGCTTAAGCTGCTCATGGAGCAGAATGCACAGCTCAAATAAATGGAAGCTGAAATGGAAAGATTATTAAAAGAGAAGGAGCAAATGAAGCCAATGGAAGTCATTCCATTGAGTGCCATTCCGATTTCAGGAGAAAGAACAACAACAGTGACAACAGTTCCGTCCGCAACTCCATTGACATCACAAGAGGGTACAACTGACCTTGCCAAATCCATGGAAAATATGAACCTGCAAAAGACAGAGATCAACAGGCTTAAAAAGGAAGTTGAGAACCTCCAGGAACTCAAAACTTCCTTCCCGACCAGTCTCTCCAAGGAGAAGTAGGTAAATGAGCAGCTCAAGAAGGAGCTACAGCAGCTCCAAAAGCAAACAGTGGTAGGGAAGACTTTGGCTGAGGTCAAAGAGAATGTATGGACAGACATCACAAAGTCCACAAATGAGATATGGCCCATGATCCAAATTATGTTTGAGCAGAATGAGTTGGTCCAGAGGAGCAAACAGGCTATTGAAAAGATCATAGTAGAATTGGGGGAGATGCCATCACAGACAAATGATATCATCAAGTTCCTCAATTCTAAGACCAGAGAAGAGCTAGAAGAGTTGAATATCGAAGACAAAACAAAGACCATCCTTGAGGTCAAAAGAGTTTTGACCAAGAGAGGATTGATGCTTCAACTGGAAGAAAAGGTTCAGATCATGGACCAGGGGGTACAAAGGTTCTTCAACAAAATTGAGGCTCTCCAAAAGAAAGGTCTACCTGGTCTGAAGGTTATTAATGATAAACTTATGACACTTCCGGATTACAAGAAGAGATTGGCTGAGGTTTCCAAGGACAGTTCAAAGTTTGCAGGCATACAAGGGAGCATCACCGGAAAAGCATTCATGGATGCCCTTCAGTTGGACATCAGTATCCAACACGAGATTCGATACATATTCCTCACTAAGCCTACATTCACTAAGTATACAGACATGGACGAAGTGTATCGAAGACTGCTCAAAGTCACTGTGCCTAGTCATCTCATATGGGAGGAACTCTGCGATCTGCTCGATTAGCAGATGAGTTGTCCAGGTCTAGTCACCTGTCCAATCAGATGAGGTCGTGCAAAAGGCGTCATCAATGGTCTACCCAGAAATCAGTGTGCAGTTTCACCAAGTCATCAAGTAGTTCTGAGATTTATGAGATTTGTTAAATTAGTTAGGCTAAAAATAAAAGTAGCATGTCCTGATCATTTATGACAGGAACGTTTGTAATTTGAGTTATAAATACTTATCTTTTCCAGGTATTGAGGGTTGTTGATATTCACACCCTTACGCTATCAGACTGTAACATTTTTGAAGAGATCTTCCATTAATAAAGAGGAGGCACTTTTACAAGATTCTTGCGTGTATTCACTGGTGATGTTATTCTCTAAGTTGAATGTTATTCTTTCTTTGTGATCATATTGTTTTCTGAAACTAATCTTTAAGAGTAACGAATGTTGCAAGATTTATCTTGGATACCCTGTTTCTGACTCGAAAGATGTTAGTGTTTATCTTCTGGTGTTTTCAATTAAGAAATTCTTAACTGCTTCTTAGTTGGATTTATCTTTCTCATCTTTTCTTCTGCCCATCATTTAAGCTACTAAAATATCCAGTGAGTATATTATCTCGCCTTGTAGAAATCTCCTTTTGCGTTTCTGGTTGTATTTCATTTTTATTAAACACACACCCCGTAGCCCAATGGATGTGTAGACTGTCTCAACCAAATCAAAAACACTTTGACAACAAAACCGACCTATTTATTTACCTAGCCTAATATCTAGAACTGGAAACATAGCTAAATCATATAGAGAGATCCCTCTCTGAAGTTGGAAGGGCTAGATCCCAGCTTCAAAAGTGGTTGGATAAAGTTATATTTGTAGATTTCTTCTATTTCAACCTCTAGGAAATTTACCAAGTGCTAATACCATGAACAAGTGCATCAACCATGCACCAAACCTGTAAAAATAACTTGTCACAACAACATATCCAAACAACCTATCTCATCAATCTTATCAACCAAATCAGATATAGTCACCAAGATCAATCACCAAGACAACTCTCAAAGATGTGCATCAACTAAGCATAACACAACAACTCATAATCATCACCAAGATCAATCACCAAGACAACTCTCAAAGATGTGCATAAACCAAGCATAACACAACAACTCATAATCATCACCAAGATCAATATGTGCTTCTAATAATATACCAAGACAAGTATGCTACATCATCCATAAACCATGTTTCAACAATACTACTAACAAGTTCCTCCAACCATGTACCAATCATGTATCAAATACTCATCAACTATGACTCATCAATATGTACCAACATCATCAACTATACACCTCATGTATGTGCCAACTCATCAACTACTTGTCTCAACCATGTACCCAACATGTATCTCAAACAAAATCCCTCATCAATTTCATCATCCAAATCTGATTTGTAAATCTGTAATATACCTGGTGTATATGATCACATACCTACAAACCTTCCTTAACTTTAACAACAAGAGACTAGCATTTTCATCAAACTTTACTTTAGTCTCACATGACTTATTTTGGATTATTCAACAACCCTAAATTGCAATAATCATAACTATGTACCTGTAATGAATAAATATCTTAAGATAGTACACAATGTTCGTCAGTGTCTTTTATGCAATTCCTCTAGATTTCACTATTTGGAACCTCTCAGAAAAGGAGTTATAGCAAAAATGGTATACCTTTTTGAATTATGGCTTACTTTAGAGAGAAAACTTATAGAGCATGCCCCGCACAAAATATTTGTTTTATGGATCTGAAAATTGTACACAAAATACCATAGACTGTATTATAACCAATACATTTTGTCTTAATGAATTTGGATCTGTTATGATTAAGTTATGACATTTTTACCCGAAACACCTATTTTATACTAGTTTTAGGACTAACCACAAACCCTATTTTCCACAGAGTGTAAATCCAAAAATACAAGGACCCACAAGATGAAATTTTTACCAAAACTACTTGGATATGTTTCCTCAATGACCTCCCAATTTCATGGTCTGAATCATTCTAGAAAAAATGTTATTGCGAAAATGGTGAGATGACCTGTAAATAACATACCTTAGAAAGCATCATCAAAATAATTTATCCTCACTTGAATTTTGGCCTTCTTTAGTTCACCTTCCCTTTAAAATTCGGCTTAGATATCCTTTGTTTACCTCATTCACCTATAGATATTCAATATGCTCAAGTGTGATTAAAATGAGAGAGCCTTGCCTCTTATTTATACTTTCATGTAGCTTCCTCAAGGGGTTACCTTTTAACCATCTTAACCCACTTTCCTTATTTTAGGGTTAGCCCACTTCTAATTTCTCCATTAACTTTATTATTTAAATAATTTATTTTCTATTCACTTTGAATTATAGTTCACTCATCACTTCACTTTATTATTTACCTTCTAAAATATCTTAAACCACTTTGACTACTTTGACCTTTTGGTGTTTCTAGATGACTCCTCCAATTTCACATGTCCATAACTCTCTAACCATGAGGAGTTATGTGACGTTCCACATACCACTGGAAATGGCATGACATGTAATATCCATCTAGAATTGTCTTTCCTAAAAATATATCAAAAATCATACCATTATCCATCAAACAAACTTGTGTCTATTACCTAAACCTAGGTTCTCCAACTTCTCATGTCCATAACTCTCTAACCGTGAGGAGTTATGTGACATTTCACATACCACCGGAAATGGAATGACATGTACTATCCATATAGAATAGTATTACCTTCAAATATATTAAAACTCATACCATTATACATGAAACAACCTTGGGTCCATCACATAAACCTTTGTGTTACTGTAATTCGCTACCAGAATTTCTCCAAGGGTTGAAATCAATCACTAAGGGTTGACATCAATGAAAACCAACAATACATACCAATTGTTCATCAACCTAAGACAACTGTATAACAAATGCTTTGGAAACTAACCGAGCTTTATGTCTTTCAACACTTCCATCTGATGCATACTTATTTATGTAAAGCCATTTACATCTGACAAGTTTTATTCCTTTTGGAAGAGGTACAAGATACCAAGTATCATTTTAAATTAAAGAATGATACTCTTCATTCATTGTTGCATCCAAATATAGATGACCTGAAGCTTTTGCAAATGTCTCTAGATCACGAGTCTCTAAAACTTGAGCCAAAATAGAAGAGGCTCACTGGAACTGTGAACGTGTTCAACGTTGATCTGAAGGATCACCGAAAATACCACCAGTTGCTTCTCGTGTTTAACGGACCCATCTAGGAAGCGGTGGAACTGGTGCTAGTTCAAGTTCAAAGCACTCATCTAGAGGAAGGTGAGCAGGTGGAGGAGGATTTTCATCCTCACTGTCATCATCTGAAGAAGAAACCAAAATAGGAACAAAATAAGGCACAAACACTGAAGATGTCTCATAGTCCGAAGAAGGCACAATCATTGAATTAGGCTCGTAGGCCAAGAGATTTTCATCAAATTTAACATCTCTTCTAATAATAATTTCATTACAATGTGGTTGAAGAAGTCTATAACCTTTTACATCTTTAGAATAACCAACAAATATACACTTCTCACTTTTAGGCTGTAATGCTTTCCTTTTCTCATAAGGAATGTGAGCTCACGCTATGATTCCAAATACACGTAAGTGACTTACATCTGGTTTAATTTTAGTCAAATATTCTTCCAGTGTTATATTTTTAAGAGCCTTTGTGGGAGTGTGATTGACTATGTAATTTTCATAGTTGATTGCTTCCGCCCAATACTTTAGACTTAATCCCTTAGACTAGATCATACAATTATCCATTTCTTTTAATGTGCGGTTCTTTCTCTCAACAATACCATTTTGTTGTGGTGTATATGGAAAAATGTGTTGCATTTGGATGCCCTGTGTAGTGCAGTAACTTGAAAAATTATTGTTCACATATTCGCCTCCATTATCTATTCTTAACTTTTGAATTTGATGTCCAAATTTCTTTCCTACAAGGGCCTTGTAGGCCAAAAACTTGTCAAAAACTTCACTCTTAAGTTTTAAGAAGTAAACCAAAGTATGTATGGAAAAATAATCAATGAAAGTTAAGAAATAATTTCATCGAGAAAAAGAAGGAGAAGAAAGTGGACCACACAAATCACTGTGAACAAGCTGCAAAGGGCCTGAGACGTGCCAAGAGGCACGTTTGTCAAAATTGTCCCAATAATTTTTTTTTGGAACACAACCACCACAAACACCACCTTTGCATGAAGTAGGAGGAAGACCAGTCACCATCTGTTGATTACATAGTTGCTTCAGTGAGCGATAGTTTAGATGACCAAACAACTCATGCCAAAGTTTTCTCAAGTCATCGCTATGAGAAACAAAAAAAGATGAAAAAGATGATGACCCAAAGTTTTCAAACTTGTACAACCTTGAAATATCATCAACAATTCCAGTTGCAAGAACATGCTTAGGATCTTTTAGATCCTTGATGACAACTTGGTGAGGTGAAAAATCTATGGTTTTACCTTCACCTGAATGGGTGATTTGATATACTGATAGAAGGTTGCAAGAAAGACTTGGAACACATAATACATCATTGAAATGACCATTATCTACTTGAATTGTTCCAGATCCTACAACACTAAGAGATCTATCATCACCAACAAATATTTTCTTGGTGTTACATTCATTTAGAGTAGAAAATATGTCTTTATCCTTAGCCATATGATAAGATGCTCCGGCATCAATAATCCACTCATTAGAAGAAGAAGTAGAAGTTGTATTGAAGGAGAAACCATAAGCGGAAAGTGCATGTCCATGAGAAGAAGAATAATAAGTAGAATCAATACTGATGTTGTTCTTCTTCATCGCTTCTTCTAAAGTTGCCATCTTATTGAAACATTTGGACTCATCATGACCATCTTTATCACAAAAGTTTCAATGTCTGTCAGTCTTCTTATTTTTATGTTTTTCTCCTTTGTCACCATTAGGAGTTGAAGCTGTCTGAGCAGGTTTGGGACCCTTATGTTGCATGTTGTTGTAGCGAGGATGTTTCTTCTTGGGATACTTGGGTTTATCTTTCTGCTGGGAAACTAAGGCTTTGTTGGAGGTACTTGTAGTGCTGATCACTCCAAGTTGTACAAGCTTATCTTCCTCTCTAATCAAAGCAACACAAAAGGACTCAAGAGTGGGTTTTTTATAAGCTTTCTCTATAGCCTCTCTCATGGCATAAAAGGTAGATACAAACAAGGAATATGCACTACCTAGCTTAGAAAGAATAAGATAGATGCAACACTCTTCCTCCATTTTTATCTCACATTTTTCACATAAAATTCTGAGTGTTTTAAATTTATATAGATAGTCTCCAAGGCAAGAAAAATCACTTGGACTTAAGGTCAGTATTTGATTTTCTAACTGTTGTGCTCGAATAATATTGAGTTTACCAAACACAGATTCAATATTTTCCCAAGCTTCTTTGGGGTCATCAATTTCTTTAAGGTGGAACCATAAATCAGGAGAGATGGACATTTCGATTAGTCCACATGCTTCGTGACTCCTATTAGCCCATTTGACTTTCTTATCATCATTAGTGGGTGCTTTTTCCTTTCCCAAGGTAATCTGATACAAGCCTTTACCTCTTAATAAATCTTCCATGTGAGATTTCCATTGGAAGTAGTTGGTGCTAGTAAGAAAAAGATTACTGGAAGAAACCATATTAAATCTGTAGATAACATGGATTTAAAAACTGAAACTGATGTTCTGGATGGAGAGATCTCGAAAAGTTAGGAGGTTTTAAAAAAAACGGCACTGAAAACGGACTTTGGATGTGAGAGTTATGCCCTTTTAAAAAAATGCATAAACGATAACCAAAGGACCACGTGGTGGTGTAAGTTGCTTTATGAAGTGACCCACTTTTATAAAGAGAAGTGGGAATCACTTTTACAATGAAGTTACTTCATGCAAAATAAAAAATAAAATATTAAAACTACTTATATTGATTCACTTTTATACTTGAAGTGAAATACACTTCACAATTTTAGCATGATCTTTTTTCAAAAAGAAGTAACAAAAGAGAGACTTGAACTCAAGACCTCTTACTTAATAAGACAAATTTTAACCAAATGGTCTAGCAAAACATATTGTATTGTTTCGCAAGAGGATTTTTGTTGTTGTTGTTGTTGTTGTTGTTATTGATGACCTTAGAGAGCGTGCTAAAAAAAACTATTTTCAAACAAGAAAATAATTTCTCTTCTCGATGACAACAAGGGTTAGATCTCAGTTAGCTTACCTAGAATATGCACTTTTTTATATCTATTTATATTTTTACGAGATCACATAGGGTGCGGGAAAAAGAGCATACGCAGGTCTAAAAGTGTAGCAACCCAGAAACAAATAATATAAAACCGAAATATAACCAAAATAATACTCTGCAAGAATTTTAAAAAATGCGTATTCAAGGTTTATACCTCTAGATCTGATTGAAATGGTCGTATATAGGGAAAACAAAAACCTTTTTGAGTGAAACAAAAAGTGTTCATGACTGAAACGAGCGCTCCGGATAGGAGCGGGTCTTCAAACAGGAGTGAGTCTTCAAACAGGCTATGATATCATGTTCGACAACACATGTATTCCAACATAGGACAAACACCTTCAGTAACCACTCACATAACCAGATCAAAGATCAACACATCGATGTTTTCACGTGGTAAAACCCCTACAGGGAAAAATCCATGACCCCAACCAACGCGACCACTTGGAGCAGTTTATTAATGCAAAAGAAAAATATTACAAAGAGATTATACAAGAGAGTTTCTCACAATCGATCATCAGAAAATGACCCTCTATGCTCTTTAAATAGAGATCATGGAACAATTGGGTGTTAAGTCACAGATTAATGATCGTTAAGATCGAGGAGAGTATGAACCGTCATATCATTCTATGTCAGGAACATATCTTGACCGTCAGATTTCCTAATTACAAATGCATACTAATGCATACTAAAGAAACACACTAAGAAACACACTTTTACCTAACAACACATTAGACCAAGTAGATCTTAACTAACTCCTATGTGTCTAAATATCATAACACTCCATAATGAAATTGGACATTGGAAAATTCCCAAAATGTTGTGGGTCGAAAGAATCTAACATATTTATGACACTAGGAGGGTTGAAGATGAAAATCACTTTCTCTTAGAATGTCCTATGTATACCAATATTAGATCACAATTTCAAATATTTGTCACAATATCAACCTTCCTAACCTTCTAATTCATCAAAACTATGGTGATCTTGGAACACACATCTCTTACTATTTTTTGAACACATATATAAAATTTTCAAGAAATACAAGCAATTCCTTACCTTTCTTAAGGTCCTATATGCCAAATCTCATTTGAGTGGATGTTAACCACCACCACCATCATAATCATCATCATCATCATCATCTTCATCCTCACATAGTTATTTAATATATAGATACATGAAAATATTTAATACAATGAAGAGAATAATATCTTTAATCACAAGAAGTAAATTATATTTATAATCTACAATAAATGGAACACGTTTCATTTATTAAATTCTTTATATTTTATTTTTAATAATATTCAAAAAATTATAAAAAGTAGAACATAATAAATATAAAATAAATTTTCACAAATCATTTAAAGTTATATATGAAACAAAATCTTTAAGTTTTTGTTTATATATATGTTTTTCAAGACAAAGAAGAAAGAATACATTTCAAAAAAAGCTGCATGGCAACATATACATGTAGCTATGCAGGATTGCAACATATCAGTACATTTTCATTTATTCCAGGTTTTAGAACTGCGTCCACTACGAGCTCCATTCTTTATACTAACCAGTACACATGTTTCAATGTTCCTGCAGGTTTTCTGTTGATCACAACACATAATCCAACCCATGATCATATTGTGGGCCTTCAGCTGTGTGAGAAAATGGGTGATAGAACATAATCATCAAAATCTTAGTTAATTTCGAGGCATCCGTAAACCCCTACACAACAAATTTTTTGCGGTGTCCTTAATACTCCGATTATATGTTCCTTATTGCAGTCAGAGAAGATAACTTTGCATTTATTGATCACCGCCGGTCCAACAATAAGGGGTTCATTTGAAGAGCCAATAACATGTAAAAAAATGTTTTCAAATAATTATAAAAATAAAATAAATTAAATTTTAATATCACACTTTGTAAAAACCTCACAAATTTTTTGGTCCATGCCCAACTAATAGCTAGTCAACCACGTATCGATCACTGTATATCTCCACAGGTGGCATGTATAATAAGTGAAATATCTATATAAAAAATTTAATGCAAATATAAAGTAAAGAAAAAAAATACTATAACAATATTTTAAAAAATAAATAATACATGTAAAATATATAGAAATCAAATCATAATATCTCAATTTCTTCGTCTAAATGAAGATTGACTCTACCTTTTTTATAAGCTAGCCTTATTTCCAAGGATTTTGAATCCAAAGTATACAAATTTAATGTAAAACAATGTCTTGCTATATACAAAATCAATGAAAATGTAGCAAATTAGATGAAAATTTAATATTAAAAATTATGCATGGGTATTAATGTAACAAATTGGATGGAAATTTAATGGTGGAAAGTATGCATGGGTATTATTACGGTGGTGACAAATGAATCGAAACCTTGTAATTCATTGTTTTTCTTATTATAATTTTTATTAAATTATGGATAGAGAATTATATTTTTATTTAAAAATATTTCAATTATTATTTTAAATGAAAGTTAAGAAATCTCAATTACATTTACATATTTTTACAATTGATTTTTTTATTTGAAACTTATCAAAGTATCAACATTGTGAACACTAGAAGGTGAGTCTTCGTAATCCCCATACTTTTGAGCATTGTATTTCCCACTCTCTATTTCATCCAGATTTTATTTTAAGAACAAACACAATATATGGACGGTTTAAAAACTTTGGAAAATTAGTCTGTTAGACTCATCTCTATTTCATACAAACTTTACTTCACTAGATATACAATAAACATTCGATTGATGACTTTGTTTTTTAAAAGGAAAAATAGGGAATAATAACCAACGAAATTACACCAAATGTTTGGATGAGTTGAATAACTGGCCAACAATAAAAATTACCCATTTATTATTTTCTTTTTTAGTTTAACAAAATAATCTATCATAAAGTAACTTACAAGAGTTATCATAGAGTATTTTTTTTATTTGTCAAATTTTCAAATAGCGAGCTCGAAACATTCTTCACATTGATTTGTCAATTTTTGAACAGTTCATTCGTTGACCATCTTATTAACTCCAATGTGTATTCTCCTTCCTCAAGGACCTCCTAGTTGTGATGGGGTTGTATGAAAGGTACCAACTAACAAATGAAATAAACTTGTGAGGAAATTCCCACGTAAGGACACTCTCTAGTAGACCAAATTCATCAACAATCACTAATAGAAAGTTTAGTATTACGATAACCATCCATCATTAGGGTACAATAAGTGTGAGCTCTATAGCTTAAGCATTGATTTTATAGGCTTTGTGGCTCAAGCCACTTGTCCATATCATACAACAACATAATTTATGAATTAACGAATTACCTATTATTCACCCACCCATGTGTCATTGACATGCACAAGTGCACAATTAACTTCTCATTTAAAAATATAAATTAGTGATTATTCATCACCTAACTAACTAGTACATTTCCTATTTTTACTCCTAGATTTTTCATTGATCTCATTCTCTCTTCCTATTTGAGTGGGAACACATGTATTCACTACTTTGGTTAGTTATTAAATCTCTTTAATATATTCCAAGCCCACTTTTCTTTTCCCACTCTTCTATTTGAATTTAAATTTCTTGTTTCTCTTTCTTCTCCTTGATTTGTGGTGCACTAATAATTAATTTCTAGTTAATTAAAATTAATTTATTTTCCATTTCATGAACATTCTAAAATGCATTTGTTTTTTTAATTGATTTTAATTAAAATATTGTATTTCTCCTTGCAGTGAGATACTTAATAACCTATATTCTCAATCATATAATCATATATTTAAACCTTTTCTCTTTTAACTAAAACACATAAGTTAGTTAATTATTTTTCTCATGTATGCACAACAACTTCAATTGATACCAAGGGTTTCATGCTCCATCGTGTCCTTCAAGAATTACCTTTCAATATGTATCATGGGTGTCGTGTTCATACATTTTATTCAAGCATCTAACTTTTTTGGGTGGTGGAATTGGTGCAACAATTTAGACTGCGTTAACTTAAATTGTGTAGTGTTATTGATCCAGAACCCTTTGTAATTGTACATATAGGCTGGTGAAACAAATTGGTACCAAGTGAAAATGTAATGTATATGTATAGGCTAGTGATCCGTTGACACCTATTTATTGTGTTGTGCGCATCATAGTAAGTGCACAGAGAATTGTTATAAAGATAGGGTGCACACATTTTGTGTGTTGCACGCACCTGGGTAAGTGCGCATATTTCACTATGTTGCATGCACATAGGTAAGTGTGCATATTGCACTACGTTGCGTGCACTTAGGTTAGTGCGTGAGAATGAATGGATATGTATGGAGGTCAGAAATCCTATGTGATTATGAGGCTAGTGAGCCTGGAAGCAGATAGGCCAGTGCACTTATCCATGTAAATTTAATCATGATTATTAATATAATATTGCATCACTACATGCTGACTGACTCGGACAAAAAATAGATGGGGGGGGGGGGCGCGATACTCCACCGAAAAAGGGAAAATGGGGTGAGTTGTGAGTCTTGGGGAATTTTAATAATATTTTTGGGAAAAGTGTAATGTTAGATATATATTATTTTTATCCTAAGTTCCCGAGGGTAGGGAACGGGTCACCAAGTGGCTTAAAGCTACTTTTGAAGGTGACAAGTGTCAAGTGGAAGGCATGCAATATATGTTGTTGGCCTTAGTGTGTTTTGGTGGGGATGATGATTATTATTGCATGGGAGATGATCCAGGATTTATGGAAAAAATATTTTATGTAACATGCTCTCATGAGCAGAGGGACGGTCAGATTGCATGGAAAATCCGATTATTACCCTATCTGCCCAAAGAAGCTTGTAAGGGGTTGTGGGGGTGTAACCATAATTATACTGTCAAATATTCAAGTTGAAATACCATGAGAAGTCTCTCTAGGTGAGAGACTGGTTGTTGTGAAGAGGTCACAAGACCTGAGAGGATACTCTCAAGGTGAGAGTATTGGTGGGGGTGGTTCCCTAGTGCGTTGGGCATTAGTCACAAGTATATGAGATTTCTTGTCCAACTTGTTACTTGTAACCCTAGGAAGGGAAGTGGGGCAGCTAAAGGATTGTTCAACAAAGAAGGGGCACAGTTCCTTGGGTGTGACAGATGCATGTGGAATGAGGGATTGTGGGCTAGCTGCAACAATGGGCACCTAGGACTAGGAAATATTGTTGAGTTTCAGAACATAACTTATTGTTAGGAACCATTTTTTCCCTGGTGGAGTTGTGCCCCAGTTCGAGGGTGACCTGTTATTGAAATCTTGTGAGAAACAACGTCTATGGATGAGAGGAATGTCTGAGTCAAGGCTACAGTTGGTGACTTTCATTTAATATAAGTGTTCCTTATGTACTTGTATTGGTTACTGTGTGCATTTTTGTCTATGTTTGACATGGGTTAAATTCTTGTATGTGTTACATATAAGTATTTCTTGTTATTCTATTATTTGTTTCTTTTTCATGTAAGTATGGTTCTTATAGCCTGTATTTGTAGTTGTGCATATAAATGACCAATGTGGTTAGTCTTTCTTGTTAATTTATCCTTGTGATTTTGGTTATGAGTCATCAAGGAAAGAATTGAGTGGTCGAGTGCACATCGTTGTAGCCTGTGTGCATCAAGAGGATGGAATTCATGTGTGCATTTAAGGAAATAGACCCCGCACATAGTGAAATTAGAAGTGGCACATGACTCCTAGATGTATGTGTGCGCAATTATGTTGTGTGATTAGTATGCTAGTGCACACAGTTAGTGAGTTACTTTCACTCCTTAATGATGAGTTAAAAAGAGAATGTTGCTTCCGATGTTACAAGTTGCATGGCATGACTCAAGTTCGGGTTGAGTGCATTACTTCAAGACATACTGCACAAATTGTGTTTAAAGTAGATTCTATGTAGTGTACTTATAGAGTAACATTGGTCAGTGATATGTTGGGAATGTTATAGTTTGGGTTGACTTAGTGTTATTGAAGTTGATTTTGTGTGACGTGGTCCAGTCTGGGGTGACTGGGTATGTTACAAATTGGTATCAGAGCTTTGTCAAAATGTTTTATGAAGTAGCATGGTCCATCTTGGGTGGCTGGGGATGTTACATTATGGTATCATAGATATTAGTTCAACAATGGACTTGTATGGTCCACATATTAGCATGAAAAAATGTGTGCATTAAGAATTGGTGTTGCACAGTGCATAGTTTAGTTTGCGTGGAAAGATATTGGCACACGATATAGATTTGTGATGCATGCAAGAACAGAGATGCGCAGGTGTGCACACTTGAGTTTGGAATGTTAATATCATCCAGGAAATCCAAGAGAAAGGATTCTAACAAAATGGTGCAAATGTTTCATGTAGTTATTGCATGAAACCATCTAACAAATCTTAATTGCTTGCACATTTTGCAGAATTTTCAGTGAATAGAGTAGGATAGAGTCAATGTAGAAGATTAAAAGCATGGAACATACACAGAGGAATTACAGTACTAACGATGAATTCGGAGATCAGTGTGTCGCTTTGGGTGCTGATGGTACATAATCCAAGGGGGAGCGCATGAACTTAATAGAAATAGTAAAATTATTGCAAAAATATGTCCAGAGGTATAAGGATGATAATGAAAGACTTATGAGATCCAAGGCGCAACAAGATGACTTCAATGTCAAATTGTTGCAAAGTCTATATAGAATAGAAAGGAAAATGAATAAGGAGACAAAAACAAGTAGATAAAGATATTGCAAGTCTCATGATGAAAAAAAAGAGAATAAAGAAGTATTGGTAAGCATTCTTTCAGGAAAGCGTGCAATAGTTTGAGTCCATCTCCTGTCAGAAAGCATAAGAGAAGGACCGAGGTGGGAGAACTACAAGGAGAAATGAATAAGATCACGCCTCCTACCTTTTATGGTGAGAACAAGAAGGACAAAGATGCGGAGACCTAGTTGTTGGGTATGAGGAAATACTTCTAGCTACACAACTATTCTGCGCAGGCAGAAGGGAGAATTGCTATCTATCAATTGAAGGGAACGACATAAATGTGGTGGGATTAGTATGTGCAATTGAAACACATTTATGAGAATAAAGTGACTTGGAGAGAGTTCAAGAGGTACTTCCAAAATAAATACTTAACCAAGCGGTACTGTGATAGGAAAATGAAAGAGTTATTCGAACTCAATCTTAGGAGTATGATGATTGATGAGTAAGAAAGAATATTTTTAGAATAGTTGAATTATGTGCCTTTTATCAAGGATGAACATGTGAATATTCAGATATATTTGAGTGGGTTTCCCTCATTTATTAGTGACAATATACAATATGATGACACTAGGATGTTAGAAGAAACCATAAGGCATGCTAAGTGTCCTTATCAACAACAAAGGGGAAGGAAAAATTTCCAAAAGGTTTGGGAAGATAAGATGAAAAGTAAGGTGGAATAGAGGAACAAGGGAGCTAAGCCATCGTTTTTTAGAAATACTGCGCAAGGGAAGAAGACTCTTCAGGAGCCAAGAATATTTGAAATAGTGGGGAAAAAGTCATGAAAACAACCTATGCAATGTTGGGGTTGTGGAGGAAATCATATGCACAGAGATTTCCCTCAAAGAGGTAACAAAGCGAGGATTTCACAAAGTGTACAACAAGCTACGACAATGGAAGACATGGGTGTGCCAAGGATTTACGTTGCATTAGATAACAATCAGGATGAGTTCCAATCATACATGATCGAGGTGGAAGGTAATATTAATGACCAAACCATTTCTATTTTAATTGACTCGGGAGCTAGTCATATTTATCTAGATCCTAATATGGTGGAAAGATTCCATCTTTCAAGAAGCAATCTTGGAAAATTGTGGTTAGTGTAGTTACCTACATGAGAAAAAAGGAAAATAAATACATGGTTAAGGCATGTCCATTGGAGATGAATGGACCATGCACAAAGGTTAATTTGAATATTATACCTTTGGGATCATATGATTTCCTCATTGGTATGGATTGGTTGGATGAGCACCATGTTGTCCTCAATTGTTACAATAAGGCCACATTTACTTTCCTGGATGAGCAATGAAATTTGAGGTCAGCTAAAGGAATTCCAATATTTGTGTAATACCCTTAGGAGAAACCCCAATTGTACATATAAATGTAACTGTAATTTACATATAAGTTGGTGAGATGAAGGAACAATATCTTTGGTTTGGTTCTATGCGCATTGAGTCAGTGCACATGAATTTCACACCAAAGGAGTGCACACATTTAAAAAAATGAATATAGCACACAATTTAATGTATTTAGCATGAACCTGTGTAAGTGCACAAGGATGGCGCACTAAAAGAGGAACAAATTAATGTATACAATGTACACTGGTGTAAGTGCGCAAGGATGGCGCACTAAAAGAAGAATGTGCACATCCAAGGATTCTGTGCACACCAGCTTAGTGCACGATTTTGAGGCCAAAGAACCTTTTGTAGATATGTTATGTTATAATGTGCACCTGTGTAAGTGCACGAGGGTGACACACTAAAAGAAGAATGTGCACATCCCAAGATTTCCGCACACACTAGTTTAGTGCACGATCTTTATTTTTTGAAGCTGGTGATCCTGGATACAAAAAGGCCAGTACTCCTGTACTGAAAATGTAAATATAATCACATGCAATTATAATTAAAACACATCACTGAGCATACCAAACACATAAAAGAGTATGGGGGGATAAACTCCACTAATTGAGGATAAGGGGCTAAGTTAAGGGGGATTAAACCCAAATGAATATTATATTAATATTCCTTAAAGTATAAAGTATGGATATTTATTTTATCCCAACTCCTAAGGATGGGGACAAGTGGACCCAAGGTAGTTCTCAATGTGACAAGTGACAAGTTGGGAACCTGCATCCAAATAGTTTGGACTTAGTACATTTTCCCTATGATTGGATCATCGGGTAGGAGAAATCACTCAACTATCATGTGTACCATGTTTTTATTGTCATAGATAGATGTACTTTGGTTATCTTAGAGAGTTGGACTGAAGAAGTGGGTTGTCAGGTCCATAGGACATTGCATTCTTTCCAGGTGAGAGAATTGCAGGGAATTATTTCACCGAGGTGCCAAACTACAGTGACATGGATCTAGGACTTCTTGTCCAGTATGTTGTTGAAGCCCCAGAAGGGAAGTGGGAACCTAAAGGAGTGTTGAGCAGAGAAGAGGCACACTTCCTGGGGTGGGACATGCATGTGGGGAATGAGGGACTATAGGTTGTCAGTAATAATTGGCATCTATGATAGAGTTTCCTGTGGTTTGAGATATTTTATCCTGGTTAGGAAACCTTAGCTAGGTGGAGTTTAGCCCCATCTTGGGGGTGACCCACTGCTAATATTTATGAGCATGGTGGTATAAGGATGGGAGGAACGTGGAAGGTATGCACACATTTGGTGTCCTTTAATCAAAGGTAAGTTTCAACTGTGTGTTAAATCATGTGTTGCAGTAATAATTATGCATTTGTTTTCATGTGTTTATCCTTTTTATGCTGCATGTATATTTCTGTTTTGATTATGTATACAACTGTGCATTGTAGAGTATATTTTTTTGTTTTAATTAGTATCAAAGTTAGTATCAAAGAAACTTTGTTGAGTTGCTGGTAATGGGGATATTACAATATGGTCTCAGAGCTAAAAAATGTTTAGTGGCATAGCTCAACAGGTGGTTGGGTATGTTACAATATGGTATCAGAGCCTAGTTTTCAACATAGATCCTGGATGGGCCGAGTTAGCATAATGATAAAGCAAATTCTTGCAAAGAATTGAATTTGGGAGTGTCCAAATTTCAAGTTACAATGCGCCCATGATAGAAATTAGAAGCAATTTAGTGGAATTGGGAAAAAGCCCCAATTTATGTTGTTAAATTCATGGGAATTTGGGAAATTTGGTTAAGTGATGAAATATTCATAATTTTAATCATTGTTTAAGAAAATTCAGACATGAATTGGTCGAATTTGAATTTACAGGGATGCCCTGACAGATTGAGCAAAATCATTTGAATACAATTCTCAATTCGTGAATGAATTTGGAAAACCGCACGCCAGGAATGTCAACTAGCAGTGTACAAAAAAATTGTTCCAGAGATTGAATTTGGCTATATTGGAGTGAAATTGAACAAATTTCATGGTTGCAGAACGTCCATGGTGGAAAATTGGGTGAAAATTGGGCAAAAGTACCAATTTATTCATCAAAATTATGAAAAAATTAGTTAAGTGTCGAAAATATTTGCGTGCCCTAAGTAGTAATGATGCACACAAAAACAAAGGTTCGTAGGTGTGCGCATTAAAATTGGGTGCTTCACTGAGTAGATCCGGTGATGTGGAAAAATAATGTTGCGCAGGTGTGCGTACTAAAAATTTGACGTTGCGCATAAAATAATGGTGCACGGAATATGCACACTAAATTTTGGCACTGCATCGTGTATAATTGGTGGCATGTGCAGAATATGGGTGCCCTGAAAAGCACACTAAAGTTTGGCATCACAGGGTGTAGATTTTGTGGCCCACGAATAATAATGTGATGCGTAAGGTGTGCGCTTGGAGTGTTGGAAGAGTGCAATTCAAATTTGTCGGTGCATGTGCAACGTTGTGCTTACAGTACATGTAGAATATCGGTGTGTGACACAAAAGTTGTGCTCAGTAGATATTGGAATGTGAAACAGTATTGTTGCGCAAGGAGTATTGGTGCAAAATATGAACACACTAAACCTTGGTGTTCAGTGGTGTGGTTCTTACAATGCGCACAAAGTATTGGTGCGCGACACAAAAGTTTAGCTCAGTAGATATTGGCGTGTGACAGAATATTGGTGCATAGGGAGTATTGGTGTGCAATGTAAACACACTAAACCTTGGAGTTGTGTGGTGTGGTGCTTGCAGTGCACACAAAGTATTGGTGCACGACACAAAAGTTGTACTCAATAGAGATTGGCGCGCAACAGAAAAGTATGCAAACTATATATAGGTGCATGATGCATGAACTACATTTTAACATTGCCTGTGTAAAACTGGTGCATGATAATTATGAGTTTTTAATTGAAAATTAGTGCACATGAATTCAATTGGGTAGTTAATTTCCTAAGAAGTCAGAAGAAATAATTCTGATGCATTATGGAAACAAAATTTTACATAATTTCAGGAATTTGTTAAATTGTTTAGCCTAACATTTTTTGTTGGCTGCACATTTTGTAGAGTTAACAACATTTAGATCAGAACAGGATCAACACATGTTTAGAATCATGGAAGATGTCCAGGAAGTTTACAACCATGAAGAAGAAATCAGAGGAACGTATGCCAATATGGGTAATGAAGGTACAAATTCAAATGGACATGGAGAAGGTAAGGAAGAAAGAATGTACTTGGTAGAGACCATAAAAAGTTTTTAAAAGGATGTCATGAGTTATAAATATTATAATGAGAGGCTTATGAAATCCAAGGAGCAATAGGAAGACTTTAACATGTGTTGATCCTGTTCTGATCTAAATGTTGTTAACTCTACAAAATGTGCAGCCAACATTTTTTGTTGGCTGCACATTTTGTAGAGTTAACAACATTTAGATCAGAACAGGATCAACACATGTTTAGAATCATGGAAGATGTTCAGGAAGTTTACAACCATGAAGAAGAAATCAGAGGAACGTATGCCAATATGGGTAATGAAGGTACAAATTCAAATGGACATGGAGAAGGTAAGGAAGAAAGAATGTACTTGGCAGAGACCATAAAAAGTTTGAAAAAGGATGTCATGAGTTATAAATATTATAATGAGAGGCTTATGAAATCCAAGGAGCAACAGGAAGACTTTAACATCAAGTTAATGCAGAGCTTGGACATACTGGAAAAGAATATGGATAAGGATACTAAGTCAAGAAGATCAGGGAGCCATAAGTCTCATGATAAGAGGAGAAGAACAATAAGTGTTGGCAGACATCACCATCACTCCCCAAGGAATTCCACTAGGAGAACGCATAGTAGTTCAAGTCCTTCCCCTGTCAAGAAACAAAAGAGGAGGTCTAGGGTGGATGAGCTATAGGGAGAAATGAACAAAATCAAGCCTCCTACTTTTGATAGTGAACACAATAGGGATGAGGATGCAGAGACATGGATTCTAAGCATGAGGAAGTATTTTTAGTTGTATAATTACTCTTCACAGGAAGAACGTAGAATTGCTATTTATCATGTCAAGGAAAAAGCATCAATGTGGTAGGACCAATTTGTGTAGGTACAACACATTGATGAGAAGAAGGTGACCTAGAGAGAATTCAAGAGGTATTTTCAAAGGAAATATTTGACTAATAGATACTATGATAATAAAATGAAGGAATTCTTTGAACTCAAGATTGGGAGTATGACCATAGATGGGTAAAAAGGAGGTTTTTAGAGCTGTTGAAATATGTTTCCTTCATCAAAGATGAGCAAGTTAAGATTCATAGATATTTGAGTGGTCTGCCATCATTTATCAACGACAAGATACAATACAATGATCCCAATACGATGATTGTATACTTAGCCCTTCTTATAGTTTCCTCCATTCAGTCCATCAAATATGCCCTAGTGTTCAGTCCTTTTATGTCCATGAAATATTCCCTAGAGGATACAATATGATGATCAAAACATAAAGGGAGAGAAACTTACCAAATTTCTTGGGAAGAAAAGAAAAAAATCAATATGGAATAGAGGAAGAAGGGGACTAAGCCACCATTCTTCAAGAATAACTCCCAGGGACAACCAACTTCTAAAGAATCTAGAATGATAGAAACATTGGGACGAAGACCAAGGAAACCACCTATTCAATGTTGGGGTTGTAAGGGATATCATATGTACAGAGATTTCCCTCACAGAAATGAAAAAGTGAAGAATTTTCACAATGTATAACAAGATGAAACAATGGAGTACAAGGGTAGAAATGTACCTAAGATCTATGTATCCTTGGACAACAAGCAAGCTGAGTTTCAATCACATATGATTGAAGTGTAAGGTAATATCAATAACCATCCCATTTCTTTTATAATTAATTCAGGAGCTAGGCATAGTTATCTAGATCCTAAGTTGGAGAGATTTCAATTGCCAAGAGGAAATCTTGGAAAACCTTGGATGGTGCAGCTAGTTGCAGGAGCTAAAACAAAAATTAATGAGATGTTTAAGGCAAGCCCAATGGACATTAATGGACTGAACACCAAGGAAGATTTGAACATCATACCTTTAGGCTCCTATGACTTCCTAATTGGTATGGATTGGTTGGAAAAACATCATGTTGTCCTAGAATATTATAATAAGGCATTTACTTGCCTGGATGAGGAAGATAACTTAAGGACAATATAAAGAATTCCCAAAGCAGTAACTGTTAGAGAAGTTTCATCCTTGCAGATGAAGAAAAGTTACAGGAAAGGGTGTCAAATATTTTCAGCACATATGGAAGAGACACCTAAAGATATGGTGCCAAATATTGAAGATTACGCAGTCCTAAAAGAGTTTGAATATGTGTTTAAAGAAATACCAAGATTTCCACCCAAAAGAGATATTGATTTCTCCATCAATCTGATTCCTGGAGCAGCCTCAGTATCCAATACCCCTTATAAGATGAGTACAATAGAAATTAAGGAATTACAGATGCAACTTGAAGAGCTTCTGAAGAATGGGTATATATGCCCAAGTGTGTCACCTTGGGGTACCCCAATATTATTTGTGAAGAAAAAGGATGGAACTTTGAGACTTTGCATTGCCTTCAATAAGTTGAACAAGGTAACTATGAAGAACAAGTATCCTTTGCCAAGTATAGATGACCTCTTTGATCAGTTGAAAGATGCAAAAATATTCTTGAATATTGATCTCAGGTCAGGCTATCATCAGGTAAGAATTAAGGAAGAGGACATCAACAAGACTACTTTCAGAACAAGGTATGACCATTATGAGTTCACAGTGGTTCCATTTGGGTTAACGAATGCACCAAATGTCTTCATGTGTCTCATGAATGTTATATTTAAGAATTACTTGGATAAGTTTGTCATTTTCTTATTGGATAATATTTTGATATATTCTAAGTATGAAGAAGAGCATGAGAAACACTTGAGAATGGTGTTACAGGTATTGAGGGAGCATCAATTGTATACCAAATTGATAAAGTGCTCATTTTACCAGAAGAAAATTCATTATTTGGGCCATATCATTTCATAGGAAGGAATAACAGTAGATCTAGAAAAGATAAAGGCCATTGAAGGATGACCAACACCAAGGAATGTATCGGAGGTGAGATCATTCATGGGCCTTGTAGGTTACTATAGGATATTTATTGAAGGATTCTCAAAGATTTCACACCCAATTACTTCTTTACAAAATAAAGGTGTGAATTTTGAGTGGACATTGGATTGTGAAAGGAGTTTACAACACTTGGAGCAATTATTAACAAGTGCTCCAATACTAAGGATAGTTGATCCAAAAAAGATTTCATCGTATGCAGTGATGCATGTAAAGAAGGAATTGGTGGAGTCCTTATTCAAAATGGGTATGTGGTGTGCTATGAATCAAGGAAGTTGAAGGATCATGAAATACACTATGCTACTCATGATTTGGAGTTGGCAGCCATAGTGCATGCCTTGAAGATGTGGAGGCACTACCTCATGGGAAAAATATTTGAGTTTATGATAGAATTTTTTGGAAAACCAACTCTAAATTCCAGGAAAAGAAGGTGGTTAGATTTCCTCAGTTTATATGATTTTGATATAAAACATATCAAAGGTAAAGAGAAGAAGGTAGTTGATGGACTCAACAGGAGGGTGCATGAGATGCATGATACAACCATTATTATGTACCAATCAGATTTGAAATATAGAATTCCAAAGGCTGCAAAATCAGATCAGAAATACATGGAGGTAAGGGAAAAATTTAGCAAGGCAATTTACATAAAAAATTGGAAGACTATAAGCTGGAAAATGATGAAATTCTCATGTATAGGGGTAGAATTTATGTGCCAAGTTCCCCAGAATTGAAGAATCTGATATTGGGAGAAATGCATAATGTGCCTTATGCTCGACAAACAGGTTCTTAGAAAACTATTGCAACTGTCAAGAGTCAATATTATTGGCCATACATGAAGAAATAAGTTTTTGATTTTATTTCCAGGTGTTTGGCATGCCAAAAGGTCAAGGATGAACATAGACACCCAACTAGTTTGCTACATCCATTGCCCATCCCTGAGTGGAAATGGGAAGTGGTAACAATGTAATTTATCACTAAAATACCCCAAAGAAACAAGCATCATGATTCTATCATGGTAGTGGTGGATAAGCTCACTAAATATGCCCATTTTATTCCAATAAATCTCACTCACAAGGAAGCTAACATAGTTGATATTTATCTGAAAGAATATTTTAGGATATTTAGACACTTAGGACTGAGAAGACTATTCCATTACATCCAGAGCACTCATTTAAGTTAGGAACATTTTTCATTTCACTTGAAAAGATTTTTGTTTTCTCAAGATACAACCATTTTAGTCAGATCCAGAGGTATAAAGCTTGAATACACATTTTTAAAATTTTTGCAGAGTATTATTTTGGTTTTATATTATTTGTTTCTAGGTTGTTACTCTTTTAGATCTACGTATTATATTTTCCCTATGCCCTGTGCGATCTTAGAAAATCAGAAACAGATAGGAAAAAGTGCATCTTTTGGGTAAGCTAATCGAGATCTAACCCTTGTTGTTATCGAGAAGCAAAAAAAATTTCTTGTGTGAAAATAGGTTTTTTTAGCACGCTCTCCAAGGCTGACAACAACAACAAAAAAAACAAAAAAAACACCCCTAATCCTCTTGCTAAACAATACAATATATTTTGCTAGACCATTTGGTTAAAAGTTTCCTTATTAAGTAAGAGTTATTGAGTTCAAGTCTCTCTTTTTATTACTTTTTTTTGAAAAAGTTCATGCTCAAATTGTAAAGTGTATTTCACTTCAAGTATAAAAGTGAATCACTATAAGTAGCTTTAATATTTTATTTTAGAGTTATTTATTTTGCATGCAGCTTTTATTTTATAAAGTAACTTCATTGTAAAATTGATGCCCACTTCTCTTTATAAAAGTGGGTCACTTCATATAGCAATTTACACCACCACGTGGTCCTCTGGTTACTGTTTATACCTTTTTAAAAAATGGCATAACTTTCACATCCGAAGTCTGTTTTTAGTGCTTTCTTTTTAAACTGCATAAGTTTTCGAGATATTTTCATCCATATCATCAGTTTCAGTTTTTAAATCCATATTATCTACATATATAATATGGATTCTTCCAGTAATCTTTTTCTTACTAGCACCAACTACTTCCAATGGAAATCTCATATGGAGGATTTATTAAGAAGTAAAGGCTTGTACCGGATTACCTTGGGAAAGAAAAAAGAACCCACTGGCACTGATAAGAAACTCAAATGGGTTAACAGGAGTGACGAAGCACGTGGACTAATCAGAATGTCCATCTCTTCTGATTTAAGGTTCCACCTTAAAGAAATTGATGACCCCGATGAATCTTGGGAAAAGATTGAATCTGTGATTGGTAAACTCAATATTATTCAAGCACAACAGTTAGAAAATAAAGTACAGAACTTAATTCCAAGATATTTTTCTTGCCTTGGAAACTATCTATCTAAGTTTAAAACACTCAAAATTTTATGTGAAGAATGTGAGATAAAAATGGAGGAAGAGCGTTGCATCTATCTTATTCTTTCTAAGCTAGGTAGTGCATATTATGTGTTTGTATCTACCTTTTATGCCTTGAGAGAGGATCTAGGGAAAGCTTATCAAAACCCACTCTTGAGTCCTTTTGTGTTGCTTTGATTAGAGAGGAAGATAAGCTTGTACAACTTGGAGTGATCAACACTGCAGGTACCTCCAAAAACACCATAGTTTCCCAACAGAAAGATAAACCAAAGTATCCTACGAAGAAACATCATCGCTACAACAAAAAGAAACATAAGGGTCCCAAACCCTCTTAGACAAATTCAACTCCTAATGGTGACAAATGAGAAAAATATAAAAATAAGAAGACTAACAGACATTGCAACTTTTGTGATAAATATGGTCATGATGAGTCCAAATGTTTCAAGAAGATGGCAGCTTTAGAAGCAATGATGAAGAAGCACACCATCAATATTGATTCTACTTCTTCTTCTTCTTCTCATGGACATGAACTTTATGCTTTTGGTTTCTCCTTCAATACAACTTCTACTTCTTCTTCTGATGAGTGGCTTATTGATTCTGGAGCATCTTATCATATGGCTAAGGATAAAGACATATTTTCTGCTATAAATGAATGTAACACCAAGAAAGTATATGTTGGTGATGATAGATCTTTTAGTTTTGTAGGATCTGGAACAATTCAAGTAGATAATTATCATTTAAATGATGTATTATGTGTTCCAAGTCTTTCTTGTAACCTTCTATCAGTATATCAAATCAATCATTCAGGTGAAGGTAAAACCGCAAAGTTTTCATCTCACCAAGTTGTAATCAAGGATCTAAAATATCCTAATCATGTTCTTGCAACTAAAATTGTTGATCATATTACCAAGTTGTCTAATTTTGAGAACTTTGTGTCATCATCTTTTTCATCAATTTTTGTTGCTCATAGCGATGACTTGAGGAAACTTTGGCATGAGCGGTTTGGTCATATAAACTATCACTCATTGCAGAAAATATGTAATCAATAGATGGTGACTGGACTTCCTCTTGTTTCATGCATAGATGGTTTTTGTGTTGGTTGTGTTCTCGACAAACCTCATCGGGACAGTTTTGAAAAACGTGCCTCTTGGCACGCCTTGGGTCCTTTGCCAATTGTTCACAGTGATTTGTTTGGTCCACTTTCTTCTCCTTCTTTTTCTGGGTGCAAGTATTTCTTAATTTTCATTGGTGACGTTTCCAAACATACTTGGGTTTACTTCTTAAAAATTAAGAGTGAAGTTTTTGACAAGTTTTTGGCCTACAAGGCCCTTGTAGAAAAGCAATCTAGACATCAAATTCAAAATTTAAGAACAGATAATGGAGGCAAATATGTGAAAAATATTTTTACAAGTTACTACACTACACAGGGCATCCAAATGAAACACATTGTTCCATATACACCACAACAAAATGGTGTTGCTGAGAAAAGAACCGCACATTAAAAGAAATGGATAATTGTATGATCCAATCTAAGGGATTGAGTCTAAAGTATTGGGTAGAAGCAATCAACTGTGAAAATTACGTAGTAAATCACACTCCCACAAAGTCTCTTAAAAATATAACACCGGAAGAATCTTGGACTAAAATTAAACCAGATGTAAGTCACTTTCGTGTATTTGGCAGTATAGCATGGGCTCACATTCCTGATGACAAAAGGAAAGCATTGCAACCTAAAAGTGAGAAGTGTATATTTGTTGGTTATTCTGAAGATGTCAAAGGTTATATACTTCTTCAACCAAGTTGTAATGAAATTATTATTAGAAGATATGTTAAATTTGATGAAAATATCTTGTCCTGTGAGCCTAATTCGAGGATTGTGCCTTCTTCGGCCTGCGATCCATCTTCGACGTTTGTTCCTTCTTCTGTTCCTATTCTAGTTTCTTCTTCAGATGATGACAGTGCAGATGAAAATCCACCTCCTCCTTCTCACCTTGCTCCAGATGAGTCCTTTGAACTTGAGCTAGCACAAGTTTCATCGCTTCCTATATGGGTCCATTCAACATGAGAAGAAACTAGTAGTCTTGTCGGTGATCCTTTAGATCAGCGTCAAACACATTCACAGTTCCAGTGAGCCTCTTCTATTTTGGCTCAAGTTTCAGAGACTCATGATCTAGAGACATTTGTAGAAGATTTAGGTCATCCAGATTGGGATACAATAATGAATGAAGAGTATTGTTCTTTGATGACAAACGATACTTGGGATCTTGTACCTCTTCCAAAAGGAAGAAAACTTGTCAGATGTAAATGGGTCTATAGAACTAAGTATGCATAAGATGGAAGTGTTGAAAGACACAAGGCTCGGTTAGTTGCCAAAAGATTTTCCCAAGTTGAATGAATTGACTATAATGAAACTTTTTCCCCTGTAGCCAAAATGAATTCTATCCGCCTTGTTCTTTCCCTTGCTGCCTCACATAAATGGGAGGTCCATCAGATGGATGTCAAACCCGCCTTCTTGCATGAATATTTTCAAGAATAAATCTACATGGAACAACCTCCTGGATATGTCCAAAATGAATCTATCCTTGTTTGTCACCTTAAGAAATCTCTTTATGGTCTTAAGCAAGCTCCCCGAGCTTGGTATGCCAAAATGGACAACTTTCTTATTGACACCAGATTCTCTAGATTCCTTTCTGATCCTAATGTCTATACCAAGAAAGTAGGAAACCATATCATAATCCTTGTCCTTTATGTTGATGACCTTATCCTTACTGGTACTGACTCAAAAATTTTAAAGAAAGTGAAAATCGGCATTAAGAAGAAATTTGAAATGACAGACTTAGGTTTTTTGCACTATTTCCTTGGCCTCCAAGTTTTGAAAACCAATGAAGGAATTTTTGTTTCCCAATCTAAGTATGTTTGTGACCTTCTTCATCACTTTCACATGGACAACTGTAAACCATACCCTTCTCCCTTCCATTCTAGATTCAGGCTTATTGCCACCTGTACTTCTCCCAAAGTTTATGGCACTCTATATCGTGAATTAGTTGGTAGCCTCTTATACTTGACTCATGCCCATCCTGGTATTTTCTTTGTTGTTGGTCTTATTGCTCAATATATGCAAACACCCCATGAAAGCCATTGGAAAGAAACTAAAAGGATACTTCGCTATGTCCATGGTACATTTTAGTTCAGGATACATTACAGTTCAGGGGGGACTCCTTTATTGGTTGGTTTCACTAATTCAGATTGGGCTGATGACCCTGATGATTGGAAGTCTAATGCAGGTTATGTTTTCAGCCTGGGTTCATGACCTATCACTTGGGCCTGTAGGAAACAATAGGCTATTTCACTTTCTTCAGTAGAAGCAGAGTACCGAGAAACAATAAATGCAATTCAGGAAGCCTTGTGGCTTCGACAAATCCTTTCAGAGTTTGGATTCTAGCAACAACATTCGATCATCCTTTGGTGTGACAATCAGAGTGCCATCAAGCTCGCCAAAGACCCAATTCAACATCAGTGAATCAATAACATCTAGCTACACATGAACTTCATTAGAAATATCATTCATGATCAAGTTATTGAAGTGCTCATTTTCCCTAAAAAAGATCAAGTTGCAGACATTTTCACAAAGTCTCTTATAGAAGAGAAATTTTCCAAACTTCGATCTATGTTAGGAGCTCATGAAGTTGTCATTAAGGGGGGATAAGTTCGAATGCCTCCTTCCTTCTCCTATTCTGTCACTATTGTAAATCCTTCAATCCTATACCAAGTGGTTCTTAAGGGGGGATGTTAGGATATTTAGACACTTAGGAGTTAGTTAATATCTACTTGGTCTAATGTGTCATTAGGTAAAAGCGTGTTTCTTAGTGTGTTTCTTTAGTATGCATTAGTATGCATTTGTAGTTAGGAAATCCAATAGTCACGATATGTTCCCGACATAGAGTGATCTAACGATTCACATTATCCTCGATCTTAATGGCCATTTATTCATGGCTTAACACCTGATTGGTCCATGATCTCTATTTAAAGAGAATGGAGGGTCATTTGTCGATGATTGATTGTGAGAAACTCTCTTGTAATATCTCTCTATAATATTTTTATTTTTTATTAATAAAATTCTCCAAGTGGCCACGTTGGTTGGGGCCGTGGATGTTTCCCCGTAGGGTTTTTACCACATCAAAACATTGGTGTGTTGATATTTGATCTAGTTGTGTGAGTGGTTACTGAAGGTGTTTGTCCTTTTTTGGAATGCCTTTGTTTTTGAATAGAAATAGCTCGAATACATGGAATTCCCAAGACAATTGTGTTTGACAGAGATCCAAAATTTCATCAAATTTTTGGAAAGGATTATTCAAGGGATTTGGAACAAATATGCACTTTAGCACAACTTATCATCCATAGTCAGATGGGCAGATAGAAAGGGTGAATCAGGTGATAGAAGACATGTTAAGTATGTATGTGGTGAATAAACCATACAAATGGGAGGATTATTTTCAATTGGTAGAGTTTGATTACAACAATGGGTACCAATAATCCTTGAAGATGAGCCCATTTGAGGCACTTTATGGAAGAAAGTGCAACACACCAGTGATCTAGGACAACCCAATAGATAGAGAAATGGTTGGGCTAGAAATACTCAGGGAAATGGAAGAGAAAATGATGAAAAAAAAAAAAAAATTTAAGGCTTCCTAAGACAAGCTAAAAAACTAAGCTGATAAGGGAAAAAATCACAGGGAATTTAAAGTGGGTGACCATGTGTTCTTGAAAGTAAATGCCAATAGAAGTTCCCTGAAGTTGGGAAATTTCTCAAAGCTAGCAGCTCATTTTTGCGGGCCGTTTGAAAATCTGGAACGGATTGGACCTGTAGAATACATGCTTGCCTTACCTACATCAATGTGTATTCATAATGTATTCCATGTATCATTGCTTAAAAGGTATGTACCTAATAATAATCATGTCATAGATTGGAATGTGATTCAGGTGGAGAAAGAAGGTGATTTTCAAGTGAATCTGATGTGCATATTGGATAAGAAGATCAAACAACTCCAGAATCAAGCCATTGGGCTAGTAAAGGTCCAATGGACCTGGTATGACCCTGAGGATGAAACTTGGGAGCATGAGGATGCTATGTGGGAAGAATATCCACATATTTTTGAATACTTTTGAAATTTTGGTTATATATGTGTGTATATTGCACTGAGGATAGTGCATAAATAAGGGAGAGGGGAATGTAGTACTGCTATGCTAAACCCCAATTGTACATATAAATGTAATTGCAATTTACATATACACTGGTGAGCTGAAGGAACAAGATCTTTGGTTTGGTTATGCCCAAATTGAGTCAATGTGCATGAATCTCACACCAAAGGAGTGCACACATTTTGAAAAATGAATATAGAATGCATTGTAATGTATTTAGCGTGCACCTATGTAAGTGTGCAGCGATGGCACACTAAAAGAAAAAAAATTTAATGTATACAACGAACATTGGTGTAAGTGCTCAAGGATGGCACACTAAAATAAGAATGCACACATCCAAGGACTCCACACACACCACCTTAGTGCGCTAATTTGAGGCCAGAGAACTTTTGTATATATGTTATTTTATAATGTGCACTTGTGTAAGTGCATGAGGGTGGCGTACTAAAAGAAGAATGTGCGCATCATAGGATTTTTGCGCACACCAGTTTAGTGCATGATCTTTATGTTTTGAGGCTGGTGATCCTGGATGCAAAAAGACCAGTACTTATGTACTGAAAATGTAAATGTAATCACAGATTATATTGAAAAGACATCATTGTGGAAGACCAACCACATAAAAGAGTATGGGGGGATAAACTACACTAGTTGAGGATAAGGGGATAAGTTAAGGGGGCTTAAACCCAAAGGAATATTATATTAATATTATTTAAAGTATAAGGTATGGATATTTGTTTTATCCTAAATCCTAAGGATGGGGACAATTGGACCCAAGGTATTTCTCAACGTGACAAGTGTGAAGTTGGGAACACACATCCAAATAGTTTGGACTTAGTACATTTTTCCTATCATTGGATCATTAGGTAGGAGAACTCACTCAACTATCAGGTGTACCTTGTTGTTACTGTCATAGATACATGTACCTTGGTTTTCTTGAGGAGTTGGAATGAATAGGAATGTTTTCAAGCTTGAAGGACAATGCATTCTCTCCAGGTGAGAGAATTGCAGAGAATTGTTTTCCCAAGGTGCCAAACTACAACGACAGGGCTTTGAGACTTCATGTCTGACTATTGTTGAAGCTCTAGAAGGGAAGTGAGAAACTGAAGGATTGTTGAGCAGAGAAGGGGAACACTTCCTGGGGTGGGATAGGGATTTGGGGAATGAGGGATTGTAGGTTGTTAATAAGAATTAACACCTGTGACATAGTTTCCTATGGTTTGAGATACTTTATCCTGGTTAGGAAAACTGCCCAAGTGGAGTTTAGCCCCAGCTCAGGGGTGACTCACTGCTGAGAGTTATGAGTAGGGAGGTCTAAGGATGGGAGGAATGTGGAATTTCTTCACACAGTTGGTGTTCTTTAATCAAAGATAAGTGCCAATGTGTGTTAAATCATCTGTTGCAGTAATACTTATGCATTTTTTTCATGGGTTTATTATGTTTATGCCTCATGTATATTTATGATATGATTATGTATACAACTGTGCATTGTAGAGTATATTTTTATATTTTAATTAGTATCAGAGTTAGTATCGGAGAAACTTTGTTGAGTTGTTGGTAATGGGGACATTACAATATGGTCTCAAAGCTCAAATTTGTTTAGTGGCATATCTTAGCAGGTGGTTGGGTATGTTACAATCTGTGACTATCAAAGAAATTTCAGTATTGTAGTTGAAGAAAAGATACATGAAAGGATGCCAAGTATTCACAATGCACATGGAAGAGACACTTAAGTATAAAGTGTCAAGTGTGGAAGACTGAGTTGTACTGAAAGAGTATGAGGATGTATTTAAAGAGATATCGATATTGCCTCTGAAAAGAGATATTGAATTCTCTATGAATCGGATGCCTGGAGTAGCACCTGTATCCAACACTCCTTATAGAATGAGTATGCTAGAACTGACGTAGTCGCAGATGTAACTAGAAGAGATTCTGAAGAAGGGATATATAAGCCCAAGTGTGTTTCCTTAGGGTGCAATGATTTTTTTCATGAATAAGAAGGATGGTACATTGATAATTTATATCGATTTTAGGCAGTTGAACACAACAACAATAAAGAACAAGTATCATTTTTCAAGGAAAGATGATATGTTTGATCATCTAAGGGGTGCAAGGATATTTTCAAAGATAGATCTGAAATCTGGATATCACCAAGTGAGAATAAAATAGGAGGACATTAGTAAGATTACCTTTAGAACAAGGTATGGTAATTATAAGTTTACAATGGTTCCATTTGGGTTATCAAATGCACTAGTTGTCTTCATGTGTTTAATGAATGGATTTTTTAGAAGTTACTTGTGTTATGAGAAAAAACACTCTATGGCATGGGCTAAACCACAAAAGTTGGAAATGACAGCAGAAATCAACTCTAATCTCAGGTATGCTATATAAAAAAATATGCTAACAAGAAAAGATAAATAGCCTACCTCGTCCAGTTGTTTGATGAAGTTCATCATTGAGCACTTGACTCAAAGAAATACACCTGCAACTTGTCCTCAAAAACCAAGATGTGCAAGCATACGGTGATAATATATAAATTTAGCACATTCAATAGCATAATCCATCAATATTCATAACAAATATGCCCATGGAATAACAATTCAAATATTTGCAAGACATTAATTGGATAAGAAAAGGGTATTTCTGTTAAAATGTAATCAACAGAAGTGTATGAATGACAAACTTTTGTGTCAACACGTTTGGAACCGAGAAACTATGTCCCTTCCAGCTGGGCCTCCACCAAAGGAAATCTCATATCAGAGAGACAATGAGGTTCTCCATCAAATAGGGAAGATCTTGGGGGTTGAACAAAGTGTTTAGACTTAAAAGGAAAAAATGACGCAGACTCAATATGAAGTGAATAATTTATCTAAATTAACTTTGCTCTCAAAGTTGAATTCTTCTCCTCTTTTACATAGCTTGGATATGGCCCATTTATAGCCTTCAAATGGAACTGAAGGGCCGAGTTGGAACACTTCCAATAAATGGAAGGTCAAGGACCATGGATCTCGTGACGTGACATGGAAACCCGACACCATTTTTTAATTTTGAGCAAAAAACTCGATGTACGCGGGTTGTAATGGTGAAACCTATGTATACAGATGTTGTATAGCTTTTAGGGCACGTATATGTGGAAAAATATGAGTTTTATATCTGGGAACTGCAAAAAGGGACTTCAATTCTGCATAGGGAAATGGAAAAAGGCCCTCTGAGCAAGTTTGCATATGGTGAGAAAAATCTTGCTATAACATATGCCCCCTAATGTGTGAGATCATAGTGTTAGATTACTGAGAGGGGGGGTGAACCAGTAATAACGTAATTATAATAATTTTTCTTCAAACGTTATATCAATGTAGAATTATTATCCAATAATGAGAAATAAGAAATAAACAATCACACACATACACAGTACACCAGTGTTTTACGTGGAAACCCAAATCGGGAGAAAACCACATAATTCTTTTTCTGATATGTCTTGAAGAATTACATTCATTGGAAGCACCAAATTCCTTTTTTTTCTAGCTACAATTGGAAGGAGGCTCCAACCCCCTAGTTTCTCAGGCTACAACCTGAGGGAAGCTCCAACTCCCCAATTCTTTGGCTACAACCAGAAGGATGCTACAACCCCCTATGTTCTTTGACTACAACTAGAAGATGGCTACAACCACCTATCCTTGCCCCATCCTGCCACCCTGAAGTAGAAGTAGAATTATGGAACCACTGTCACACTATCACTGTGAGATATACCGCTGTAAACCTGTACCAATAAATCTGAACCATGCATCAACCATGCATCAACCTGAACCTCAACCTGTAATCAACCTATACCATAAACAAGTGCATTAACCATGTACCAAGTATGTACCAATCATGTGCCAACTACTCATCAACTATGACTCATCAATATGTACCAACATCATCAACTCTACACCTCATGTATGTGCCAACTCATCAACTACTTGTCTCAACCATGTACTCAACATGTACCTCAACCAAAAGCCCTCATCAATTTCATCATCCAAATCTGATTTATATCTCTGTAATAGACCTGATGTATATGATCACATTCCTGCAAACCTTCCTTAACTTTAACAACAAGGGATTATCATTTTCATCATACTTTTCTTTAGTCTCACATGCCTATTTTTGGATTAGTCAAAAACCCTAACTTGAAGTAATCATAACTTTGAACATGTAATTTATAAATATATGAAACTGATACACAATGTTCTTCAGTGTGTTTTATGCAATTCCTCCAGGTGTCACTAGTTGGAACCTCTTAGAAAAGGAGTTATAGCAAAAATGGCATACCTTGCTGAATTTTGGATTATTCTATAGAGCGACCTTGTAGAGCATACCCCGCACGAAATATTCGTTGAATTGATATGAAACTGTTACACAAAATAATAAATATTGTAACCTAACCAAAACATTTTGTATCACTGAATTTAGATTTGGTATGAAGCATTTATGACGTTTTTACCCGAAACACCTGTTTTTGACTAGTTTCAGGACTAGCCACAAACCCTATTTTCCACAAAGTGTAACTCCCAAAATACAACGACCCACAAGATGAATTGTTTACCACAGATACTTGGGTATGTTTAATCAATGGAATAGCAATTTCATAGTCTGAATCATTATATAAAAAAATTTATAGCGAAAATGGTGAGATGACCTGTAAATAACATACCTTAGAAAGCACCATCAAAAGAATTTATCCTTCCTTGCATTTCGGCCTTCTTTTCTTCACCTTCCCTCAAAAATTCGGCTTATATATCCTTGGTTACCTTAGACACCTATATATATTCAATATTCTCAAGTGTGATTAAAATGAGAGAGCCTTCCCTCTTATTTATACTCTCCAAGTAGCTTCCTTAAAAACATCTTCTAGGTCACTTGGCCCACTTTCCTTATTTTAGGGTTAACCCACTTCTAATTTATCCATTAAATTTATTATTGAAATAATTTATTTTGTATTCAATTCGAATTATAATACACTCATCACTTCACTTTATTATTTACCTTTTAAAATCTCTTAAACCACTTTGACTACTTTGACCTTTTGGGGCTTCTAGATGACATATGAGGGTACTCCAACTTCGTAAGGCCATAACTCTCAAACCGTGAGGAGTTATGTGACATTCCACATACCACCAGAAATGGAATGAAATGTACTATCCATCTAGAATAGAATTACCTTAAAATATAGAAAAAATCATACCGTTATCCATCAAACAAACTTGGGTCCATTACCCAAACCTGGGTTCTCCAACTTCACATGGTCATAACTCTCTAACCGTGAGGAGTTATGTGACGTTCTACATACCACCAGAAATGGAATGACAAGAAATATCCATCTAGGATAGTTTCCCTAAAAAATTCAATGTCCTTCATCTCATTATTCCATAATTAATCATGGGTTCTCTTACTCTGCAAAGCGTCTTCCCGTGAGGGCTTTCACCATAAGGGGACCACTTTGGAGTTCATCCATATTTACTTCTTATCAACCATGAAAAAAAAATAATGATTCATATTTACATCAAACAATCTTGGGTCCTTTACCCAAACCTTTGTGCTACGATGCTTTCTTCAAGGGTTGACATCAATGAAAACCAACCTTAATCAACAATCCCCCCCTTTGGCATTGATGGCAACACTCTGATGAAATAATGAAATCATATCACTCATGCTCCCCCAGGAACCATGCCTTTGTCCTTTACATCTTATAAATCTCTCCCCCTTTGTCATCAATGGAAAATGTATCTTTCCATCCGGGGCTTCTCCCCCTGATTGAATTGTCCCCTTATGGTGCTTCCTCGTGTACATATAAGACATATAAGATACGCATTCAAAAAGCATTAAAAAATAATACATTTTGGAGTAGAAATAACTCCAAGTCTTTGGCGAAGATATTCAAAGGATTCCTGTGGAACTAGTTTTGTAAATATGTCTGCCACTTGTTCTTTTGTGCCCACATACTCAACTCTGATGTTCTTTTCTGCAACCTGTTCTTGTAGAAAGTGATACTTGATTGGAATGTGCTTCGTCTTGGAGTGCATCACCAGGTTTTTTGAGATATTGATGGAACTTGTATTATCACAATATATTGGAATGGGCTCATCATACTCAACCTGTATATCTATCAAAGTTTGTTTCATCCAAAGAACCCGTGTACAACATGTTGTTGCTGCAATATACTCTGCCTCGGCTGTAGATAGAGATACCGATGATTGTTTCTTTATTAGCCATGATAACAAACACTCACCTAAGTAGAATGCTTCTCTACTGGTGCTTCGTTGGTCATCAATACAACCTACCCAATCTGCATCTGTGTAGGAAATAAGTGATAGATCTTTTCCTTTTGGATATCATAATCCAAACTCTTCTGTTCCTCTGAGATATCTGAAGATCCTCTTTACTGCTAATACATGTGATTCCTTTGGTGTTGCTTGAAATCATGCCACTTGTCCAACTGCCTACATTAAATCTGGTCTGGATGTTGTCACATATAGTAGGCTGCCAATCATTGACCTGTATTATCTCTAATCTGTAGACTTCGAATCATCATCTTTGCTCAACTTACAATTGGTTTGCATGGGAGTGATAACTAGTTTGCAATCTTCCATTCTGAACCTCTTTAGCATTTCTCTTATATACTTGGTTTGAGAAATAAAAATTCCTTGGTTGCTTTGACATATCTGAAGTCCCAGAAAGAAGGATAGTTCTCCAAGTAACGACATTTCAAATTTATTCTGCATGTCTTTTGCAAATTTCTGGCTTAACCTGTCATCATCACTACCAAAAATAATATCATCAACATAAACTTTAATTAAATAAATATTACCTTGACTTACCTTGATGTAGAGGTTGATGTCTTCACTTCCTTTTCTGAACCCTGCCTGCTGCAAATACTTATCCAGTCTGGAGTACCATGCTCTAGGAGCCTATTTTAGACCATACAAGGTCTTCTTTAATTTACACACATAGTCTATGTTCTCTGACAACTGAAATCCTTCTGGTTGTTCAATGTAGACTTCTTCTTCAAGTTCCCCATTTAGAAAAGCTGTTTTACGCCCATTTGATATACTTTAACATTTTTGGAGCATACATAAGCTAAAAGAAAATAGATTGCTTCCATTCTGGCAACTAGGGAAAATGTCTCTTCAAAGCCGATTCCTTCAATATGTGCATATCCTTTACATACCAATCTAGTTTTGTTCCTTGTAACATGTCCATCTTCATTCAATTTATTCCTGAAAACCCATTTTGTGCTGATCACATTCTTATTCTTTGGTCTTGGAACCAATTCCCAAGTGTCATTTTTCTCTATTTGATCCAATTCTTCATCCATGGCCT
>ML780092.1:396784-408220 GCA_009831015.1 Picea engelmannii
GAAGACTCTTCTTCTTGAACTGTTTCCTGCTCTGCTTCCTCTTGAGGGATTTCAGGAGGCATCAAGTTATCTTGGGCTTCTAGTATTGTCTGAAGAGCACATTGCAAACTTTCTAGGTTCAAGCCTTCAGGGTTTGGGTTAGGTTGGTTGGTTTGAAAAGGTTTTCGGAAAGGAGGTTTGTAAGGTCCTTTACTCGAAGAGGCTTCTTCAGTTGACCTTTTTAAATCTATAACTTGATTAGATAATTTTTGTACAACTTTAGTTAAATTTTCCAAATCAGAGTTTTCAGGTTGTGTTTTGTTTTGCGTAGGTCTGGGGAGAATTTCAATCTTCTTTTTGGAAGAAGAAACAGTCTCAGTTTCGTTGCTAGAAGAGTCCTTAAGGCTAAGTATGTATTTTTCAATCTGACTAACCTCTTCAAAGGCTTCTAACAATGTGGCCTTTTTAGAACATTTGACCCAAATAGCTATACTTTGATGTAGAGCTTTAGTGTAGTAAGCTATTACAAGAGACTCAGCAGGCATAGAATCTGCAGGGATTCGATTTGTAAGTGTTAAAAATATTTGATTAAAATCTTTAACTTTTTCTTTCGGGTTCATCTTTAAGCTCGAAAGGTCCATGACTAAGACTTCCAGAGGTTTACCATCTCCAAATTTTTCCAAAAAGCATGACTCAAACTTTTCCCAAGACACTATTGTATGGGGCTATTGGGCAAAGTACCAAGTGGATGCATTACCCTCAAAAGTATAAGGGAACAACCTACAGACAACGTCTTCATGTTCAACATTACGGAGCCTAATGGCTAACATAAATTTTTTGATATGGTCTTCGGCTATCTGTTTTGAATCGGGATCAAACTTAGGAAGCCATTTTTCCGGGTGCTTAGGTAAAGTGTGCTGGGCTCCATGTACAGCTACTGCATCCTGGTCCAACCAAGGTCTAGCAGGGTTGTTCTGATTTTCCATTGGGGTAGTGGGTGTGGGAGGATGTGAAGGTGGATTGCCTTCGTCGGAAGAGGAATCTCCTCCAGAAGAGGAAGGAGATGAGGGAGGTGGTGAAGGAGGTATCCCAGATCCTCCTGCAGTAAGATTTGAGTTTGGATCTGTAGGATTCACAGTGAGGTTAGTGTCACCTAACTGTTCTCTGATATCAGAGAAGTATAAAGGTTGACCCCACGGACGGTTTGGCTGCCTCAAACTGGCTAAGGCACTATGTGTTTTAATAAGAGATCGGCGAACAATCTCTTCCAAGCCACCACTTGTAGGATTAGGGGTTGTTGGCTCAACTGTGATCTGTGGATCTTTGGTTGAAGTAGTTGTTGTTTGGAGGGGAATATTATCTTGTGAATGACTCCCTGTTACTATAGGTGAACGTTTAGGTGGAGGGGGAGTCTTGTGACCACCTCGTGCCATTAATTAAGTTTAGACCCTCCTTCTAGCGCCATTTGTTGACGGGAAAAACAGTTCGCCCGTCAATTGAGAGAGTGGAACCGGTCCGGGGTTGTCTAAATAACCCAAGCCGTTTGGAATGAACCACCCTGACGAGTTTAACGACTTCGTTGCCCGCTCTAAGGTCTTTTAAGAAAACCAAAGAGAAACTAATCTAAACTAACTAAACTAACTAAAACAAATAAAACTAACTAAAACTAAATAAAACTAAATAAAAGAAACTAACCTAACTAACAATAAATAAATTAACTAAAAACAAACAAACTAACTATTATACTAATCTACTTAAAACAAACTACTAAATAAACTAAAACTAAATATAAATATTCTAACTATTATATACAATCTACTAATTACTAATATAATAACTCAAATCAACTATCTAGTTACTAGCTGAAATATTACTTAATCACAAATGTACACTATAAACAATCTACAGATTTAATTAAAACCTGCAAAACTCATGTGTTTTCTGCCCTAAGACAGCAAGATATGTTTTTTGATTTTTATATTTTATGAAAAGAAATAAAACTGCTGAAATTAAACGATCTAATATAAATCTAATTAAACTTATTTCTCAACTAAACTACTTAATGAAAATAGCAAGGGAAAGACTAACTGACCTGGAAGCGCTCCTAATTTGTCTTGTGCATGATGACTCTGAAGCTGGTCGGAGGAATTAAACTCGCACCGGATTAGTCCAAAAGCTTCTCGTAAACGATCGGCTGTGCTGCTCTTCGAGTTGGTTTGCAGGACAAACAAGACATAAAAATATCATAACAACTATAAGATGTGTAAATCTCTGCAATAAGGGAAACCTGTTATGCAAAAACTTATATTTGATAATTCAATCAATGAAGAAGATAAACCTGTCATTCACAAACTGAATTAAACAATTGTTATGTATTTTATACAATTGGAAGAAACCAGATATGGATTACAGTGATTAAAATTATATCATTTGCACATGATCTAGATAGCTAAAGTAGTCATAAATCATAAACAAATTGATATACAAAACATGAAACAAAATGTTGATATATTGAGAAGCTAAAGCTGTGACAAAACATCAATTCTACTTTAGTCTGAATTAAAAATCCATATCCTTGTTCTCCCACGAATGAGGATGAACCTTATTACAAAAATCATAAGTATATATAAGTCTCTCCACAGGGTAAAACATCCCTGTGAATAATATCAAATAGTTTTACATAATCAGGGAAAAATCCCAAAATCGACTAAACTAGGAAAATGAAATGCAAGTGAAATCTTTGAAATATCTCCCAACTACTCATCAAAGCCACTGCTATTTCGAATTGATCTGCAATATACCAAAAACAACCAATTAGAAAGACATTTCATCAATAAAACAATAAAATGTTTATCCTACAGACTTAGCTACAGAATCATCTGATTCTGTAGCTAGTCTAGAATAGCATACAGGACCAGATAGCAATCAAATGAAATCTTTTCAAAAGAATCAAATCCAATTTAAATTTTCTTTTAATAAATATCCAAAACTAATCACTATAATTCCAATGAGTTTCTCATTCAAATTAACAAAATCGAAAAGGATTCAAAACATGATAAAAATGCTTTGTTTTTTTAGTCGCCATAAAATATGGTCAAACCATAACAGGATTGTTTCATATCAATGGTGAATCATATCACATAAGATACGATTTAATTCAACACAATCATAATCGATACAATCATAATTGATCATAATCAAAATTGATTTGTTACGGCTGTAACAATGTGCATAAGATTCATATCATTCTAATCAAATACCAATATGGAAAGACAGTTACGATTATTGCCAAACATTCATAACAACATCAAACTTCACCATAGATTTCAATCATTGAGCGTTTACATAGTCAACAGATAGGATCACATAGTGATCGTAACCATCAACAATAGTGATAATCATAAACTGGATAACAATCAGAGCAAATCGTAACTGAGTGAAAAATAGAAACAAATCGTAATCCTGGGCATGATCACTTGCAATATGAACCGAGCTGATAACACGTTCAAATAGTGCGAATCGATTAGTTGGATATAACAGTTATGACTCATATTTATTCACAAATTGATTATGCTTTTAACAGGATAGTATTCGAATTGGTCAAAAAACATGGAATAAAATCATAACAGTTAACCATTATTGCCAACCACATCGTATAGACTATAACCAATTACGAATGAAAACATTGACTGTGTTTGAAATGGAAATACCAGAAATAGCCTTTGTTTAGTAAAGATATAAATAACAGAGTATTCAAACGAAGCCAAATTAAAACAAACAAATCCATAATGTGATCAATCGAATCAAAGCTAAATCCAATCAAAGCAAATTCGAGAAACTAAATTCGATTAATCAAAACAAAATTATATACAATAACACATGCTTGAGTGTCAAAACAAATCCACGCTGTAAACAGAGATTATGAGTTTATCATATAAACAGGTGATAATCATACCAGTGAGGCTATTCGAGCTATGCCAATTTTGAATTGACAACTGTTGTAGACGACTCCACATTCTTAAAAAAAATCGAACCTGTTGTTCGTTGTTTCTTATCGATGGCTGTCGATTTAGCCTTCTGATTGGTGAGCCTTGCAACTTGATCCTCCAGAGCATGAATTCTGGACTGCAACATTGGCACGTCAAGGTAATACCTCTCTAGCCATGAGCCACACTGATCACATGGTGGAGAAGCTAGTTCAGATAGAACAGGAGGGGGTTTAGACGAGTCACCGAGGTTTTCACAAGGCATTTTGATGCCTGGGTAATCGGGATTATTTTGCAAGCAAGGTGGTAAGTTTTTGACAAAATCGTATGAGGGTTTGTCGTACAGACCTTCAGAATAGGGATACTCACTTGCCAGGTAACGTTCTACCTCCGAGTCAGAATCTTCACTCACCATGATAGGGTTAGGATTGACAGGGTGTCTCGGTTTGTTTCTTGCCATGCGAGAGATTAATCGGGCATTTTTATTACCTTTAGAATTCGCATTAGGCTTGGTTTTAGGCTTTTTATCCATGGGTTTAACATTTTCCACATCCTTGGTGACAGAACTAGGTAGGTCAATAGGCGAGTCGGGTAGGGGTTTAGGTAACAGAGCACTGTAAGGCACATGGGGTACTATCTTGCTCTCGCTCACCACAGGTTTGTCAACCTGTGGTGGGATTGAGTCCTCAAACTTATTGCGATAAAGAAAGTCACTCCAACAGTCTCGGCGTAACCCCAAATGACAAACCACAAGCATTTTAATTAACCCAAAATGAAAAAGGCTATTATCAGCCTGGTTCTGTTTATACCTTTTAGACATTTTAAACAAACTCCTATGCAGGTAATAAGGCATATTAAGTTCATAGCCCATGAAAACCATAAGTAGCCGAAGGTGATACAAGAAAACAAAACCATACCAGCCCTCGCAGGTGATAAATTGCTTGGTTATCATCAGCAGGTCATGCCAACGTTGCTTGAGCATATTCATAGGAAAGCCTTTGTCACAGGAGTTCACCTTTCGAGACTGGAAGAGCAATGTCCACGGGACATCTTCCACTTTGCAATTTTTTGACCATTTATGTCCAGTAGCAGGCAGACCGGTAGCTAAACTGAGAAATTGCTCGTCAATTTCCAACTGCACATCCCCAACCTTGGCTCGACAACCATCAAAGGTTAACGTGAATTGCCGAGCCACACCAGGGTTAAAGCCATCATACTTTCAGATGAATGGGAGACAGCCAAACTCCTCAAGGTCACTGTAAGCACCATCAAACATCAATAAAGCTTGGCAACCATTGGGTTCAGCCCTTACGACTGGATCCATGGTGCGGCCTCATGGTAGGGTTTGGATTGAACACAACAACACAGAAGAAAAATCGTTTGGGTTAACAACTATGAGCTCTCAAAGGGGAGGTAAATTAATGTGCACGTGCGAGGGTGGTGGGATTACCACCACCATGAAGCATAGTAATGGCACAGTACAACACTGTTTAATCAATTATGACATCACTCAAACCATATTAATCGGCCAACCCGAGAATCAAACGGTGGATAATTATATCAATGTGCCATTGTATAGTTTGAAACCATGAACGTTCAACGTTAAATCAAAACCAAAGTTAATTATGCGCCTGTAATAATTCAAACCAATGTTAAATCAAAATCCAAATGTTTCACCAACGCGCCATGTGTATAACTTCAAACTATTTCCATTCAATATGAAATCAAACTCATATGTCACCCATGCTCTTGTTGCATAATGTGTAATCAAAGTTTATTACATTGTGACCAATGATTTTATAAGGTTGACAAGCTAAGAGCTTATAATAATAAGGATCACATCAAAAAAAATCAACCATGACCCCTATATCATCAAGTATAACCAATAGATTTTCATGCTCAATGCCTTATCAAATAAAAGTCAAGTAGTCAAAGCAAGAATAGGCAAATAGTCATAGTTCGAAAAATCAATCCAGCCACTTAATAACAAACCAAAGGTAAGTGCCTTTCAGAATATCAATAAAAACAATCATGACAGTTCGAATAACGATGGAGGAGTTTTCATGCTTTCAGTCATGAAAACTGAATCGACCAATTTGCAAGTGTCGCATGAATTGAAACATCGTTTATTTGCAGAATGCGACGATAATTTCAAGTTCAGAAGATAAAGGTGTAGGCAGCTTATAGGGAATTTGAAAAATTGAATTGGATGCCAACAATGGTGACGCACTGGGAGAAGCAGTTATCTCTATCAAAATAAATAAATTCAGATTAGGACAATAGAGAAAAATTCATCTCACAAAACAACAACCAGAAAATCGTACAAACATCATCATTTACCATCTTTTCTAGCGATGTTTTAAAAGATGAAAACTAATAACAGTCTTAAGATTGGTAAGTCACGATATTAATGATAAAATATTCAATACTATTGGCATGGCCATTGTTGCTAGCAGGCGTCCATAGCCTCGACAGGGTTTCCATTTAACCCACTCGGACATCCGTATCCCGTGAAGAAGCTCTAGATCAGAATAAAGGACAATAAGAGGTTATTTATAATTTTTTACAGATTTTCATTTACCCGACATTGCTTCGCTGCCAGCGGGCCTGTTCAGTACCCCGATGAAGTTGTCTTGGCGCCATGCTTGCATTTACCCGTTGCCAGCAGACCTGTTCAGTATCCCGGCGGGTTTACAAACACTTCCCACAGCTCTTATTAACATTTTTTTTTGTTTTTCTTTTATGGATAGCTGAGCGGGGTGACGCTGAAAAATCTTGATATTTTATCATATTTTTTTTTTAGACCTCATCAGATTTTATTTTATTTTTGACTCCAGAAATGTTTTATTTACAAAACAACTTGCTATGACAGGGAGACATCCTTTTGAGTCATTCCTCTATGGAAAAGGGACAACGTAAAAAGACAATAGATGATCATGACAAACTTCACTCAGAGATTGAAATTAGAAAACTTCTTTCAAACAGCAAAATTTCCAACATAAATATCAGTTTTTTAGAAATATATATCATTGGTGTTCGTACAAAATTTCAGAAGTTATTTCAGCGAAGAAATTTTTCTGTGGTCTTTGTCTGAGTGGCTTAGTGCACAAGTATGCATATGTTTCAAAAACACAAAAAAAAAAAAACTGATTAATCAAATCAAAACCAAAAACGAAAACAAAGGCAAAAATAAAAACAAAGGAAATATTTACATAATATACAAGGGTAATAATCAAGCAAAGTATCTTTTCAGGGCTTTTCCATTCACTGGATAGGTGTCAAGCTGCCCTTCAAGATTCTTTAATCGAAAGGAACTAGGACCCAACTTTTCAGAAATCAAAAATGGCCCAAGCCACAAATTTTGAAACTTGGTGTGCTCACCCTTCCCTTCGTGTGGTTTGTCCCACTTTAACACGAGATCACCTACTTCAAAATTCATATCAGAAGAAGAACTAGAATCGAACCAGCTTTTAATCAGTTGTTGATGTTGGTCTAACTTACGCTTAGCTTGGGTTCTTACTTCTTCTAACTTCATCAAAGCGTTAATACGACTTTCTAAAGGGGGACAATCTTCTTCTAGAACTTTTTGTGTCAATTGAAGCGAAGGAAGAAGAATGTGAGGTGGAAGAATGGCTTATCTGCCATAAACAAGAAAAAAGGGGGAATTACCTATAGCAACTTTGGGTGTTACCCTATCATCCCACAACACATTAAGCAGTGCATTGTGCCAATTCTTGTGATTTTCAGCCACGGTCCTCTTAATAATTTTGATCAAGTTCTTGTTTGTTGATTCTGCTAAGCCGTTACCCTGGGGGTAGTAACTAGCGAAATACTTAATCTTTATTCCTTTATCCAAAGAGAACTCACTCATATCAAGAGAAGAAAAGTATGAAGCGTTATCAAAGACTAGACAATCAGGGATACCGAAACGAGTGATGATATTCGAATTCAGAAAAGCAATCACCTGACTTGTGTTAACAGTTCTTAGCACGGTGGCTTCAGACCATCGAGTAAAGTAATCAGTGGCTGTCATAATATACTTGTGTTGTTGTGAGGATGAAGGGTTAATAGGACCAATGATATCAAGGCCCCATTGCTGGAAAAGAGAATCGACTGAAACGGGTTGCAAGGGGAAGGCTGGCTTTTGCAATCGCCCTGATGCTTTCTGACAAATGACACATTTATGACACAAGGCATGGGCGTCCCTAAAGAGTGTAGGCCAGTAGTAACCGGCTCTTAAAACCTTATGGGCAGTGGTGTCACCACCGAAGTGACCACCAGCTTCTCCTGCATGCAACTCAAGCAAGATTCTTTCTGCTTCATCCTTTTCAAGACAGTGCATCAGTACACCGTCAAAATTCTGACGAAACAGTATACCATTAACTAAATGAAAGGAGGCGGACTTTAGTCTCAACGCTCTTCTTTTGGCGGGGTCAAGGTGACATAGTGCTGATCCATGTTCAAGACAAAATCTAATATCGTCGTACCAAGGACTAGCGAGGTTTTGTGTGAAACAAATCAAACTTTGATCACATTTTTCTAGGTTTGACGTATGACTATCTTCTCGTTGTCCTATTTCTGAATCAACTACCAACTTACACAACCCTTGGCCTCACACAATCTGTGCTAGGGTGATCTCTAAGTCATACTCCTATAAGGAGGTGACCCAGTTGGCTCTCTTCTCTCCTAACTCATTTTGCACCAACAAGTTCCTTACGGCAGGGTAGGGAACAATGACCTTCGTCTTTGACTTCAAAAGATAGGACCGGAAATGCTTAATTGCTTTGAAAATAGCATAGGCTTGCCAATCAACTACTGGGTAGTTAAGTTCAGCACCTTTGAAAGCAGATCTCATAAAAGCGATGGGTACTTCGTTGTTCTCAGAATTCTTCTGAGTTAGGATTGCGGCATAGGAACGATCAGAGGCAAAAGTATAGAGTGTAAAGTCTTGAGAGAAATCAGGGCTCATGAGAGACGGAGCGTCTATTATGGCCTTCTTTATAGCATTGAAAGCTTGGTTTTCTGTAAGTCCCCAGTGATATTGGGTGTCTTTCTTAATCAAGTTCTGGAGAGGCCTGACCATTTCGGAGAAACTGGGGACAAATCTTCTCACGAAATTAATCTGGCCTAGGAAAGACTGCATGGATTTTTTGGAGGTAGGTGGGGGAATTTTAGCGATGACTTGCGTCCTCTCGGGGTCAATAATAATTCCATCGCTAGACACAATGAATCCTAGTAGTTTTCCCTGTTCTACTGCAAAGATGGACTTCTTGGGGTTCAGGGAGATGCCGTATTTACGACATCGTAGCAGAACAGCTCGTAAGTGAGCTAGATGATCGTCTTTGTTTTTCGAATAAACGGTTACATCATCTAAGTAGACTACTACAGAGTGATTGATTAAGCCTCTAAAAGCAATGTCCATTGCTCTCTGAAAGGTAGCACCAGCGTTAATCAATCCAAAGGGCATTTTGCGATAAGCATAAGTGGCCCATGGGGTACGGAAGGTAGTTTTTAGTTGGTCTGACGGAGACATTAAGACTTGGTTGTATCCAGAGAAACCATCCAGTAAGGATAGCCTCTCGGAACCAAAAACTTGTTGAAGAATCTGTTCCATGGGAGGGACAGGATAATTATCTTTGTCAGACACTTTGTTGAGGTTTCGGAAATCGACACAAAGTCGAATTTCCCCGTTTTTCTTCCAGACTGGGACGAGGTTGGATACCCATTGAGTATGTCTAACAGGAAAAAATATTTTAGCACCAAGGAGTTTATTCAATTCTTTTTGTACGGTCGGTTCTAATTTAGGATGCATTTTCCTCAGTTTCTGTTGGAAAGGTAAGGTTTGGGGTTTCATCGGGATGACATGCTGTATAATATTAGGATCGAACGTTTTAAGATCATCATAAGTCCATGCAAAGACATCCTTGAATTCTTTAAATAATTTAACAAAAGCATTTTTTTCTTGTCTAGAATATCCCAAGCCTAAGTTGATACACTCAGGATTTTCCATAGTCCCTAAATTGACTTTTTCATAAGATAATGGGGAACTATTAGTTTTGCAATTGACCGTCTTTTTAAATTTATCTTCAAAATCATAAAACTTTTCTAATCTAACAACAGATTTGAGTATGAAATTTACCGTGTCCGATAGAGCTTCATAAGATTTCAGATTAGGTATTACTATAAAGTCATGTAAATTGCCGTCGTGTGTTTGTTCATCTATCACTGCGCCTTGAAAGGTTTCTTCCATGTGCAGAAAGTTAATGATCTACTGATCATCGTCAAATACTCTCCAGTTTGTGATATTATCTGGAACAGATGGTCAAAACAACAGCTCCACGGAGAATGCGTTTGGGGATAGGCCTTCTGCAGGAAGAAGTTTAGAGGCAACATTAGCTAGTAGATATGCTTCAGCATTATTTAGTCTAGGGATGGAATTTATATTAAAAGCAGAAAATTTGTTCATTAAACTCCATACCTCCGACTGGTAACATTTGAGATGCAGGGAAAGACAGTGTATAGAATCTCTCACCTGTCTAACCACTATTTCAGAGTCGCTGAATACAACCAGATTTTGAATGTTCATGTCCAAGGCTTTTCTGAGACCTTGTAGTAAAGCCTCATATTTTGCAGTATTGTTAGTACATTCAAATTCTAGTCTACAAGCCAATAATGTCTTATTACCTGCCGGATCAATAATGATGCAGCCTGCACCAGCTCTGTCTTTAAACTTGGCACCGTCAAAATATAAAGACCAAATTTGATTTCCATCGGGCTCATGGGACTGTTGCATAGAAGATGTTGGTTGCACATATGCTATGATCTCAGACTGTTGTTGTGGATTGTTGATAGGTGAAACTTCAGCCATGAAATTTCCGAAGTAGGTGTCCATTCCTTTGACTTCATGTGCATCAACGGGAGGTGTGTATGGTTCATTTGGGTCGTTCAAGTCTGTCACCATGAACTTGAGGTAACGCTCATGATTCACCCTGATTTTATTGGGCTTACCATTTTCTGGAAGCCATAAGTGAGACCAGTCTGTAGCGAAGTAACCGTGTAGCTGCTCTGACCAGTCCCTGCTCAAAAACAAACCATACACTTCGGGAATATCTACCACAATTATATCAATAATCTGATGAACCTTTGGGTTAGACGATAGTCTAATCAATACATTTTTTAGTTCGCCTATTACTTTAACGTCTGATCGATCAAGTTGTATAATTTTCAAAGAAGATGGTTCCACTTCAGCTTTAATCTTTTGGCAGACTGACCAAGGCATCACATTTGATGATGCTCCTGAGTCAACCATACAATTATGCACATTTCTATTGAAGATTTCGAAAGTTAAAAGAAAAGGAGGTACATTCTTGCGAGTACTTAAAGTTGTAGCTTGTGATTTCTTACTCGCATTCTCTAATGCTACTTTATCTACATTATTTACATTATTACTTACATTATTATTTACATTATT